>JANBQS010000021.1:0-60242 GCA_027577415.1 Coemansia sp. RSA 922 | reverse complement strand
TTGGCTAAATGTCAGCAACTGTGTTATCCGTAATACCCGAGCTGTGACACACCAATATCGGTCCGAGCCGTAGCTAGTCATGTCAAAGTGCCAGTGTGGTCGCCGTACGCCATTCGCCACATGGACTACAAGGCTGCCGGTCCATCATGGTTCCGCTCCGTTATCCACATTAAAAGAAAATGGCGATAGAATACGATAAAAAAAAGACAAATATAGAAGAAAAAAAATATGAAAACGCACAGCCCAATGACTTTTGCTAAATCGACTCGGAGGTATCAAGCAACTCCACATAGTTTTCGGGAATCAATCCAACCTGGTTCCCCTTGTACCCGACAAGCCAGCCATCACATTGTTTGTATGTAATATAGAGAGTATCATTCTCGGCGAATTCCAACTCTGTGGGGTTCTCCGCTTCAAAGTCGTACAGCGCACGGGCTTTGCCTAGGATTGTCGTTCCATTGCCTCCCTCGTCAGTAAACGAACTGGGTCCACCCAACTCGAACGATGACCACGGATCCGAATCGCTACCGGCGTCCCCATCCTCTTCACTGGCGATAACTGTGTATTTGCCCTCATGTCTCGGATCGTCGGTCGGGTACGCAAAGTCTCGAACGACGGGCTGCTCTACACATTCGCAAGGATAGTTATTTGATTTGGTTAACATCAACGCGTGTATATAAAAATGAGATCAGGTCTACTAGCTCGGCTCCTACCTTTGGGTGTATCGGGCTCCATTATTCTGTGTAAAGTTATTGACGCCACGGATAGTGTGGTATGGATCGGCGTATTCAAAGTGAGTTGTTGTAGAGATATGTTACACGTAGATGCCGATTAATCACTTGAGGGGCGAGTCGTTTTTAATGTTCCGTAAATATCTATGCGCATCAGCCTAATCTCAAAGCCTATGGGCAAATGAAAGACATGTTGAAAAAAATATGAAAAAAATAAGCTGTGCTCACCAGCTGTAGTCGAAGCGCTCCATGACCTTGGCTTGCTCTTCGCTGTCCTTTTGGCTCTTTTTGCGCATGTAAAAGATGGGGCAGTCGCGGTTGGTGCACACAACCTCATGGTTGACCGAACCCTGGCACCGCTGGCACTCTGTCCACAGTCTGGCGTAGCGCATCTCGAGCTCACGCATGGTGTCCGTGTTGCGCACATAGATCTCTGGCAACTTGGGCTCGCAGTGCCTGCACACGGCTTTGTGCTGGTCTTCCTTCTTTAGTGGCGTCTTGCACGACAGACACGTATTGGTCTTCACCATAAAGCGCGCCATGGCGCCCGTCGTAGGCGCGGCCACATGGATGGTGCGCGTATGTTCGCCCTTGAACAGCGTGCTGACCTTGCTGCCGAGAATCGGCTCGAAAATGCGCGTTAAAGGGTTGGTGAGCTGATGCTCGACGTAGTGGCCGGTGTCAATGGGCAAGTTGTTGTCCAGTACAAAGATGGGGTCTTCGGCCTTTTCGTACGCCTTGGCGTTCTTGGTTCCGCTGATAATGACGTAGGGCACGCGGTCGCCCAGCTGCGGCGCAGAGCCAGCATCGCGTTTGCGCATGCGCTCAGCCAATTCGACGTGGGCCTGCTTGCCGGCGTAGTCAGTCTTTGACAGTTGCTTGGTGATGACGAGCATCGATAGGTCGATCTTGTTCTGCAACAGGTCGGCGATAACGCCCTTGGTATACTCGACGGCGCCCGTGACGTTCTGGTCAATCAGCAGCATCTTGAGGCAAGTGTCCAAGACGAGCGGCACGAGCGGACAATTGTCACGGCGAACGGTCTCCAAACCCTTGGTGTCGAGCTTGTCGTATTTTTCGGTCCTGGTCCAGTACAGGCCCGCATAGCGCTTCTTGTTGATCAGTAGGTACGGGAAATAGACCTTTTCAAACTCGAGCTTGATCGGATTGATAAACTTTGACGTTACATGCTCCGCAGCCTCTTGGCCCAGCCGCATGGCCTCCTCGAGCGTTTTGGCACCAAACTTGACCATGACCGAGTCAGTGTCGCCATAGATGACCACGGCGTCGTGCTCGTAGCCATTAGCAACCGTGAATTGGCGCTCGACTTCTGTAACAGTCGCGTCAATCATGTCGCGACCAAAGGCAGTCACCGAGGCCGATATCTGCAAGCAGGGCAGGCGTCCATTGAGCGCGCCAGTAAAACCATATACCGAATTGGCACTGATCTTGAGGGCGAGCTGGCGGCCGTTGAGCACTTGGATTTTGAAGGGGTCGGTTTCCTTCTTCATTTCGTTTTTGGCCTGCTTGCGCGCTGTAAGCAGCTCCTTGAGAATGTGCGGCAAAAGCCCAACGCGCTTGGTTGACTTTACAAAGCAGTCGTTGGTTGGCGTCACCACATAGTCAACATCCCGTACAAGGTTCAGTCGGTCAATCGTGGACTTGTTGAGCAATGTCGTGTAGCACAGATTGTGCGCCATCATAATCGACGGGTACAGCGACGCAAAGTCAAGCGTGGCGATTGGCAGGTCGTAATAGCCGCGCTTAGGCTCGATAACCGTAGCGCCCTCGTACTGGCCATCGCCGCCCTGAGACTCTATCACAGGGATGACTAGGTCCTGACGAGAAGAGTGGCGGAACAGCTGGCTAACGACTTTGATCTGTTGACCACGCGACAGCAGGTAGTTGAACGGCACACCCGTTACGCGCGCCATCTCCATGGAGTTGACCAAAAACATCAGCTTGTCGACCAGTCGCTGTGGCAAGAAAGCGTCCTTCAAGCAGTACACGGCTAACCGCCGACGAGTTTCGGGACTCTCATTTTGCAAGTCGGTAATAATCGAATACGGGACGTCCTCCTTCTGCTCGCCTAGAAACTTTGCTGAAACCGCATTGAGCGAGAATGAGCGCAGCTTGTATTCGCGACGCATAGCCGCCAGGACATCAAATTGGACGCGTCCTTCCATGTTGATGACTTTAGAGTCGCGAGTACCATAGGCCTTGCTCGAAAAGTGCGTATTGCCGACCTTAGTCGCGACGTCCTTGATGCGACCCAAGAAGGGGAACTTTGTAACGCGAAGCGCCTCTGCGCGCTCCAACAGGTACGGAAGATCAAAGTCGGTAGTGTTATAGCCGATAATAACGTCGGGATCGCACGCCTGTACAAACTGCGACCACTTTAACAGCATCTCGCCCTCGTCTTGGAAGCTCAGTACGTGGACGCCAGGAATGGGCGCGCAGGTGTCTAGCGTAAAGACATTGCGAATGAACGGCTGCTTCTGTCCCTGCAGAGTGACAACGTTGGCGATCTGAATAACAGGGTCGGTCTTGGCTTCTGGAAAAATACCCGGCCGACCAGCACACTCAATATCGAGGCTAAGAATTCGCAGCGGAGCGACCTTTGACCAGTCGCCAATCGGCTCGTGCGCTATGAGGTCTTTATATTCGATATCGACCTCATATTGGCAAAATGTGCTGCGCTTGTTTCGCACGCTGTACTTTCCAGCTGGGAGCTCGACCCAGCTAGCGCCAACAATGTCCGTGTCCACCATAAACCGAATAGTGTATTCAAGGTTGGTCTCGTACGCCGTTCCCGAATACAAGCCGACGCCGGGGACGTTGAAACCACGCTTGACCACTTGGCTCAGCGGCCGCATGAGCTTGGGATTGCGTACACTAATCTTGAAAAACGGCGCCTTGGAGTTTCCGTGGTACCCAAATAATGGCTCTTTCATGCACATGTCGATGGCGACGACCGCGTCACCGGAGTTACCGCCACCCGCAGCGCTTTGAGCCAGGCGGTTGAGCTCAGCAATCACCTGCGGCACATGCTCCTCCTTGAAGCCGTCGGGAGCCGGGCAATAAAAGTAGGGAAAGAAGCCCTGTACGTAGCAAACGACAGAGTGACCGTCCTCAGTCACGCCGAACAGACGGGACGCGACGGCGTTGCGAGAGGGGTTGTGCTCCTGGTCGATCTCCATCTGCTGGAACACTAGGTTTGTGGTCTGTGGATCCAACGGCGGAGCCTCTGGGCGCGGCCATATCGCAGTGGGGTCACTGACATGGGCGTCCTCAAGCTCGAACTTCTCCAGCACCATGGCAAAGTCGGCGGGCAGCTCGTCGTTGGATGCATCGTCCAAAAGAATGCTGCCGGTTTGTGACTTTGCTTTGTTCAGTCGCGCGCGCTTATTCTGAGCCATTTGCGAGCTCGCTGTTGGCGCCGCAGCAGCGGAATGTGTGGTCTGCTTATTAAAGCCGCACGCTGTGTCCTTGGCGTCAGACATTGGAAATTCGCGCACTTATTATCGAGTGTAGGTTGGATAAAGTTAAATTGATAAACACAAGCGGAAGAATTTGCTGTTGCGACGATAGAAGAGAGAGAGAGAGAGAAAAAGGCATGTCGCATAAACAAGAGCGAACACCACGTTGCGATCTGTTTCGCTAGAGCTGGCACGCGCGGCTGTTTCGCGTTATGCAGATTATCTTAATCCTGCGCTCCACTTTACTAACCTCGCTTCAAAGGCAGTACAGACATGCTTTCTGCTTCGTGATCTATTTTATATTCTCCTCTTGTGTCTTACGACGATGCCCATTAAGCGGAGGCTCGATCTGGATGAAGGCGACGATGCTGGAGGCAATGGCGGCGCATACACAAACTGTACACCGCACAAAACGACAAACAGGGGTCAAACAGTCGATGCCGCCAGCAAAACACAAATGCTACTAAAGTTTGGACAGGTCCTTCAAGCACAAAAATCGAGAGCAGCCAAACAAGCACCAGAGCCAGCCAGCGATGATGTGCTTTGCTCCCGTTGTCCTACAGCTGGAAAGCAGGCGGCTGTAGGCCGCTGTAACTACTGTAGTCGTGTGCTATGTGCTGGATGTCAGAACCAGTGCTGCTGCTGCGGACAGAACTTTTGTTCGATGTGCTCTACCCTTGACTACGCAGAGTACGAGACTCGAGCAGTATGTCTGGACTGCAGCCGCTAAACACAAAAAGACATTTTGTACTCCTTCAGCCACGATAGCCAAGTATTTTTTATTATTATATCGAAGTCTTTGAAAATGTATCGCTGCCGTCTAAACCTTGATCTCGGCCTGCTGTGTCGGGAGAATGCCGAAGCGACGCTTGACAGTCACGCGCTGCCGGGAGTACTTGTCATCGGGCGAGAACCGGGCTGGGTGAGCCGACTTTGTGATCTGTCCGTCAGTCGTGACCTTCTTCAGCGTGTAGACGCGCTTGCCGCTGGCGTCCTCGGTAAACATAAGATGCATTTTGGGTAAATAAATTCAAAAAAGACTTTAATACAAATAGAGTATGTTTAATTTGACACAAGCGAGAGCCAGGATGCCGCGTATATTCAAAGCTTGAATCAAAAAAATGTTCTCGTTCAAATTTTCGATCAGATGATCCGCTAGATCACCAACGCAATGTGCTGAATGCTATGCTGCATATAGCCGACTCGCTTCAGGTAGTCTTTGTGCAAGACGAAGACGCAATGTCGTATCCTTGCAAAGCAGTTTGTTCGCATTTCTGACCACACTATTGTAGGCCCTTGTGTAGCTCATCTTCTTAGTAATGTCAGTGCACAAGTCGTTTCTAGATGGCACCATTGACACGCCGTGGCTTGGAGGGCAGATGTCAGGAAGCAACTCGCAAAATGATACTCTGGTAAGAACAGCCGTTCACCTGTGTCGTGTGTTAGTTGTTGTTTGTATAACATGACCCACCTAACTTTGAATATCACGGGTGTAGTATGATACACAGTCACAGATATCTGGAAGGGCGGATTATTCGTATCCACGACAGCAAACCACAGGTAAGAATGGAGTAGGGCTAAAAAAAGTGCGTACTACCCAAAACGAAACATTAAAGTATGTATTCTAATACTGGCTTGCCGCCGAACTACTTTAAATAAGCAATTTTAGCACAGTCAGATGACAGCAGGCGCTTGCACCAGGGCCAAAAGACGCTAAAGCGTACAATTGATCGTGCAAGCCAAGACTCAGCATCGTCGTTTTCGTCGCTCCATGAAAAAGCGAGCAGACTCAACCTGAGCATTAGTGACCTACACTCTGACTTGAAGCGACTGGAGCGAGTAGTAGTTTGCAACAACGAGCCCGCACGTACTAGCGCAGTCGATATGGAGATCAAGTTGAGCAATATTGGTAAGTACTACATATTTTAACGTTGCTCATGGCACTTGATAATTAGCTCTCTGCTCAATTCCACATGGTCACTAACTGTCGCTGACAATGTAGTACACAGTATTGAAGCCAACATTCGCTCTGCTATATCCGAGACCGTATCTGTGTCAATTGAAAAACGACTATGCAATGAGCTCGGACAAGCAGAACGCAGACTTGGAACGCAGCTGGGCACTGTTAAAGAGGACATTGCTCAAGTCCAGTCTGCCATTGCTAGTCTTGCCAGCGATCTCAAAGCCATGGTTTCAGACTTGCAAGACGAGATCAAGGCTTGTCGGCCAGTAGAAAGTTCTGTTTCGAATCAGCCTTGTGCGACAGCTCAGGTAAGATATAAATAACATTAATTTTGCGACGGCAGTCAAGCCATATATTCATTGCTAAACTTTTGCCTCTCTCTCTCTCTTCGCCAAATATTGGCACATGTAGAATATCCAGCCATCCTCATTGCATACCAGTGGCCAACTACTGCCAATGTCACTTGGCGACATGCCATTGCTGCCACTTTCTCAGCCTGATCAACTGAGCGCTCCACCTCCTCCACTGTCGCTGCAACTGCCCTCATTGGAGCTGGCCCCGTTGCCTGTTACGACAAGCCCAAACTTTGTTTCGGTCTACCACTTTATCCAAGAGCCGCGCACTACCTGCAGCTCTACGTTTGCTATCACTGATGCCATGAAGCGCGTTGACAGCCAGTTCCCATGCAGGGTCGAGGGAGGCTGGCCCGTGCCACTTATCAAAGACAAGCGCTTCAAAAAGAGATGATCGCTTGGATCTCTCTTTCACTTCCTTTTCTTTTTTATCAAATTTAATGCCCTTTTCGAATTCGATGATTTTCAGCTACCAGTACATGAATGCTCTTGCGTTTCAGCGTCGCTGCATACGCGCCGCCACACGTTATCAGGCAACGCGTGCATTTGGCGCATTCACAGTGCAGAAGAAGAATGACGACTCGGGTGCAAAATCGCCATTTGCGAATGCGCCAGGGCCGCTGCCGCTTGGAGACGCGAAGGAGCAAGCGCGGATTTCAAAAATGATCCAAAAGGTTAATCAAGCCAACACGCCTCCACCGGGCTTGACGCCAGAGCAATTGGAAGAGTTCTATGAGGCTGTTAAGGACGACTCGGATGTCCTCAAGCCATTTCCAAACAACACCAATCCGACTACTGGCGAGGTAAACGGACCACGGGGCCCTGAGCCGACCCGGTTTGGCGACTGGGAGCGCAGAGGCCGCGTGTCGGACTTTTAACGCAAACTCCACTTGAACTATCATAATGTACATTATTATTATCATCACTGCCTACTGGTAGAGACACATGTTTACTAGAGATATTGGCAAGTCACCGATAGGTGGAATGCCGCCGACTTCGTCACAGAAGAACTTGTCGGCGCAGTTCATCTCTCTTGGCAACAGCGACTGCAAGTCTGTGATATTGTTGATCGAGTTTAGCAGCGGGGTGTGGTACATGTTAGCAGCCATATTGAAAAGGAATATGGCCGCCACTGCCGACATCCACCAAGCAGGCATGGCCAGGGCCCAGTAACGCTCAGGATAGTAAGTGATTCCGGCGGCCTCAAGGACCGGATCTGGCAAGTAGGCCCACAACAGATACACTGCAAAGGTTGTCAGGGATACCAAGTACACGACAAAGCCGTAGTACTCGAATGTCGGTGTTTTGGCCATCATAGATGCTCCAGCCGCCGATGACGGCGAACTAGGGCGAGACTCGAGTATTCCAACTGACTCTTGCTCGTGCCGCATCGACGACATTGAAGATATGGAGCGCAGGCTCGCTGCGCTTCGGTGAACTGACGCGGGATCACCCGAGTGGTGACCGCCAAAGCTGCTTGGTTGTAAGTATGTGTTCTGGTCGAGTAAAGGGCGGCCACGAGGCATCCCGCTATGGCTTGATGTGTGGATTGGGCCGGAATTGCCTGCTGTGCTGCTGCCGCTACTGCCAGCAAAGGTGCCTTCTTCAGCGGCTACGGCGGTACCGATATCGTTAGCGCTGGCGTTGGCACCACTCTTGCTTGCGGGCCCTCGACGTGGGGCACTGTGGTAGTATTGTAGAGGAGCATACATGCTCATGTAAAGCAGACAACCAGGATAGAGTAATTAAAAGAGACAACGAACACAATTCGAGGAGAAAGAAGAAAAGGGTTGTGCAATTTCGAGAAATGCACGTGGGCCAATAGACTTGCCTGACGTGTTTGTGGGGATTAGCGGTTTCCAGTTAACTGGTAGTGCTGGCATTATTTTTTCAGGCGTATTTAACGCGTCGGTTTCTCTCTCTTTTCTTTTGCTCTTATCTGTTACATTACTCGCTTTATACTCACACACATTTACATATTCTTACGAGAGCTATGGATTTTGTAACAAATGCCAAAAAGTTTGGCGTGCGCGCGGTAAGTAGATTACTCCCTGTGGATAGCCAGCTTGCGTGGTTAATGTCACTCATTGAGCTAAATTGCACGTCAAAGCACTTTGCGAACACGCTTTTACACTTTTTTTTGTCGGTCTCGGTAGCTGCTCTTGCAAGGTCTGACCTTTCTCAGCGTGCTGACGTCGGCGTTTATGATTTGGAAAGGGCTGTCCTTGTTCACCAACAGCGAGAGTCCCGTTGTCGTCGTACTTTCGGGAAGCATGGAGCCAGCGTACTACCGTGGAGATATTCTGTTCTTGAATAACGGATATAGTCCCATTGAGGTCGGAGAAGTCGTAGTGTACAAGCTGAAGGATAAGCCCATCCCGATTGTACATCGTGTGCTAAAGGTCCACACTCAGCGCGAGACTGGTGAGCAGTTCCTCCTGACCAAGGGCGACAATAACAACGCCGACGACCGTGGGCTGTACAACCCTGGCCAGCTATGGATTCAGCGTGATGAGATCATTGGCCGCGTAAAGGGCTTTGTCCCCTATGCTGGAATGGGTACAATCTGGATGAACGACTACCCTCAGCTCAAACTCGGTCTCTTGGGAACACTGTGCGTATTGTCGCTGTTCAGCAACGACTAGCATGAGTTCTTGTTTGTAAAGCCACCTTTCTAGTGACCTACATAACACGCATTTTTTAATCCTAGCTCTATCCAAATTACCTTGATCTGCTGCATATTTATGTTACCAGCGGTGTGCCGGAAGAGGACACTTGAGAGGCATATTTGCAGCAAATGTGGCCTGCAGCTCTCTCTCTCTCTCTCTCTCTCTCTCTCTCTCTCTCTCGGAAGACTTGCTGCGCAACGAGCGCTCTAGACAAGCAGAAATGCCTCGTTATTGTCTAGCTGCCATTTACACATATGCGTGGTTTGATATCTGCCAGTACCCGAAATTGCCAAAGCCGAAGCACAACCCATCTCAGCTTGATTTTCGTGACAGGCCATTGTGCAAGAGTTTCACACGTTGGGTTTGTAGAGCGTGTATCTAATTGCCTTTGTTTGACTCGTGCACTGATTTATTGCTCAAAAAAAAACTGCGCAACTATCTCTCACTGGCGTCACTGAGAGGATACGCACAAGCAGGTACTTGGTGGCCGCAGTCGACATTAACGCATTGTTCCATATTACTACAGACACAATCTAGAAGAAGGGCTGCGCAATCCCAGCTGGTATCCCAATTGCCTACCCTGCAAGTAGATTGTCTACCGACCTACATTCCAGCTCTCCACTTTCTAAATAGCACAGTTGCCCATTGCGCATGGGATGGCACCTGGCGAACTACTTAATGTAGGGGTGCTGGCTGTCCCTACTAGAATTATTACTCCATCAAGTATCTCTTTGCTTAGCTTCACTAGTTGACGAGATATCTAACTGACCAATGTCATTTTATTTTACCACACTACAAATCAGCCTTGTGGTTGACATTGCGGTGGTGTGCTTGGCCGTTCTGTGCCTGCTAACATCGACACCCTCCTGGCGTAGAACGATGCCCAAGCGACCAATAGCTGCTGCTGTTGCTGCTAATTTTGTCAATTTTGCCCTGCTAATGTCGAACTCGAAAAGCCCCACGGATAGGTTCGCTGCATCTATGGCGGCGACATTGGCCCTCTCCATGTGGTCGGTAGTTAGCGTGTCCCGCGGCAATCTTCAGGCGTGTCTGCACCTCGCACGAGCGCTAAGCACGGCCTCGAATCTTTCGTTACCATTCTTACCAGCTGCGGCAGCCAGCGCTCTTACTCACCTATTCATTGCCTGGCAGCTGTTGGATGTGGGGATAAAGGCACTCGTCTTGCGCTGCCTCTATGATATTTTTGAGGTTCGAGGATTTGCCTTGGTCGTGTTGGGCAAGCAGCGCCCATTTACTGCCAAGGATATCCGCGATCCCGAGTTAGAGGATGAGCTGCTCTGCAAGAGCAGGATTATTTGCGACAACAGCAAACAAAGGCAAGCTAAACGCTCTATTTTATTGTTGCTGTGAGAAGCCCCCTTGCTACGTATCGGCTAGCATTTATTTAATCCACATGCCTGCCATTTGACTCTATCTACTTTGATTCTTTAATAGGTTTACTGTTGCCGGTTTTTTGATGTCGGAGTGGATGACGATGACCTGTATGTTGATTATAGACACGCTCCTCGGGCTCGCTGGCAATGCTCGTCGATTGGTATTCATCACCCTATTGACTGCCGTTAGCCGTAGTAGCAATGGGCTGACCATGCTTGAGTTGGGCACACTTTTTGTGGTTTGGCAGCTGCTGGCATTCACAATACCCGCCCAAGAGCACTTTAGCAAGATTAGGACTAGCCTCAGCAAGCGCAGACAAGCGCTTATTTACAGCAAGATGGTAGCAGTCTATGCCGTTTCTCGAAACAGGTCCTGTGGTCTTTGGGAGATCGAAAACAAGGTCAATAATCTTGTGGGCGACGTAGATTTTGTTGTGTTCGTCATCAGCACAGCCTTAGCCGAGGCCCTTAGCGCGTGGGTGGCGGCAAGAAAGATAGGCTTGCGCGTTCTAGTACCGGTCGTCGTTGCGTTTGCTCACTGGCTGCTTTCTCGAGCGGTAAACCGACAGATTGAACGTCTTCGTAAGCAAAACCGAATCAGCAAGCCGCCCAACTTTCGGAAGGAGTTTTGGAGCTTGCTGAACAACATCCGAACCGTTAAGTTCTACGCTTGGGAGGATATCTTTTGCGATGTTCAGTGGCCGGCATTGGACCTCAAGGAGTACGTGCCGCCAATGGTCTGGCGCGTGCTACGGTTTGGCCTTGATATCTTGGGCAGCGCTACAGCGGAGGTGTCAGCGGCTCTTGCTATTACGTCCTATATCAACGCTGCTGGAACGATTGGCTACACCGATATTGCGCTGCTGATGGGGTCGATTGAGTCGTTGACAACATTTACATCCACTGTCACTGGACTTGGCCAGATGCTCGAGGACCTTCGCAAGAACTTGCGGTTTCTGCAACGCTATATCGAACCCGACACAACCAAGTACATTGAGCGCTCATCGGCTGCTGGAGACTTGGCGGTCGACCTCAACGAGTGTGTCTTCTCTTGGGGTACCGATACATACTCACTGGCGCCAATTACTCTGCAAGTAAAGGCAGGCAACTTTGTTACCGTCGTTGGACGTATTGGCAGCGGTAAATCATCGTTCTTGTCAGCCATTTGTGGCGAAATGCCGCTGACAAGTGGCCAGGGTTGCGTTTATGGTCGTATTGGCTATGTCCAGCAAAAGCCATGGATTATGAATGCCACGTTCCGCGACAATGTGCTCATGGGCGCCGACTTTGACGAGGCGTACTTTTGGCAAGTCGTTGACGCATGCGCGCTGGCTGCCGATGTTGGACTGTTTCCTAAAGGCGACTTGACGATGATTGGCACGAACGGCGTGAACTTGTCTGGCGGACAAAAAGTGCGCCTGGCACTGGCAAGGTAAGCAAAATATGTTTAATGTCTTCAATGCAGATTGACATGTATACGCTTGGTCATTTATGATAAACACTATTCTGGATAACATTGTTACATGTCGTCATATAGAGCACTGTACTTGCGAGCGGACATTTACGTTCTTGACGATCTATTGTCGGCGGTTGACCCACATGTGGAGCGCCATATCGTCGAGCGCGTTCTGGCCACTGACGGCATTATCGGCCACAAGACACGGATCTTGGTCACACATGCCGAGCATTTGGTCCCGCTTAGCGACACCGTTATTACGTTTGTCGATGGCAGTATGAGCGTTGTTCGACAGACTCCGCTTACTTTGGGCAACGTTGTTAACGAAGCAGCTGAGCCAAAGGGTAGTGCGTGCGGCAGTGGCGACACAAACTGTACCGATCAGCAAGCAGGCGAGGTGGACATCTACAACAAGCTCCCGGGATATCGTGCTGTGACAAGTGTTTGGTCTGCCATCCGGCACTTTATCCAGATCAGCGGCTATGGCACGGTGGCATTCGTGATGATAGCGCAATGTGCCAAGGCATACGCGCTGTACTATAGCGAGAGCCTTCGAACCAAGCTTATGACTGACGGCGACCCGGCCACAATGGTGCAGTCACTAAAGCACTACTTGGTTGTTAACGCGCTTGTGGAGATCGGTCGCCACCAGCTCAACAACCTCGAGGCTTGGGCACGAAAGGTAGTGGTTTCAGCCACACTTGCTGAAAAGATGCGCAAGCAGGCGCTTGGCCTTATCCTTTCAATGCCTCTTCCTTTGCTCGAGTCCCTGCCATATTCGAGCAAGATCGATCTGTTCTACCAGAGCAGATGGTCAGTCTCCCGCGACTTGCCAAGCACTCTGAGCCGGGAGACGCTTCACGACTCGCTCTCAGCAGTTTCGGCTATCGCTCAAGTTGTCAAGTCGTCGCCGGGGTTGATACTGCTATGTGGACCGATCATTGCACTAAACTATGCGATAGAGTGCTGGTATGGAGACACAGCGTCAAGGCTTGTCGATGTGCGTCGTGATTCACTCGACCAACACAAAGAGCAACTGGAGGCAGTCTTTCAATCGAACCGACCGCTCCTACGAGTTCACGGCATGACTCGTACCCACGCGGACAAGCTGTGCCGATTCGGCTTCATGAAGCTCCAGTATGCTTCGTGTGTTAGTGCCGTAAATGGATCGCTCTATTTGACGACGACGCTGTGCACGGAGACCATTGCGACGGCCGTTTTGACATTCAAGCTATACCAGCAACTATATGCGTCTATTCCGGCGTCACCAGGCGAGTTGGACGCGGTGACCAATTTGGCACTCAACCTCTTCCACCGAACACGCAGAGTGATAACACAAAAAAGTCTTAGCGACCACCACATGGAACAATTTTCTCGATATATTGCGTATATGGAAGGCGCTCCGCGCGAACGGCCGCGCATTATCGAGGACAGTCGTCCACACGCTAGCTGGCCCGAGACCGGCAAGATAGAGTTCCGACAATACAGCCTACGCTATCGCCCCGAGCTAAAGCCTGTCCTCAACAGCCTGAGTTTTGTTATACACAGCAAGGAAAGGGTCGGTATCGTCGGGCGTACTGGTGCAGGCAAGAGCTCGCTGACCAATGCGCTGATGCGACTAGTCGAGCCTGATGGCGGGAGTATTATTATTGACGGCACTGACATTTCCACCATTGGCCTGTATGATTTGCGCTCGCGCATCAGTATTATTCCTCAAGACCCATCGCTATTCGAAGGAACCATTCGTGACAATTTGGATCCGACTCACCAGTACACGGACGACGAAGTGCGGGCGGCGATAAATACTTGTCGTATTGCTGATTTGTTGGATACTCCGACTGGCAAGTACACCGAGAAGCCTGTTACAGCTGACGACGAAGACGACGATGACAAAATAGGCAAGGGTCGTTGGGTTGAGGGAACGGGGCTAGACAAGTGGATCGAGTACAATGGCTCCAATTTCAGCGTCGGTCAGCGGCAGCTAGTCAGCCTGTGTCGCGCACTCCTCTGGCGGCGCAAGATACTCGTACTGGATGAGGCAACGGCCAATGTCGATAATGAAACCGACCGGACCATGCAGTCAATAATCCGCCAGGAGTTTAAGGACTGCACGGTACTAACTATTGCACACAGACTCAATACGATCATGGATAGTGACCGAGTTCTAGTGATGGACGAAGGCAAAGTGGCCGAGTTTGACACGCCAGCCAACTTGCTGGCCATAGATGGCCACTTTTCAAAGCTCGTCGAGAGCATGAACCTTAGTCAGAGGCAAGCATAGTCTCCACAGCTCTTTTCTTTAACATATTCCTCTTATCTCTAAGCAATATTAAGCATCAACTCTAACATTGATGTTTGGTCTGCTACAAAAAAAATCTACCCTAAGCCGCGCAATCTACAAGTCTACATTTGTGCATCATTTCCTGCGATAGATGTGGTCAGATACACGAGCTACATCGACCATTTCCGCCACATCGTGTATACGGACAATAGACGCGCCTCCTTGAATTGCAGCGGTAACCGTAGCGGCAGTTCCCCACACGCGGTCCTTGGCCTCAGTCTTACCCGTGGCCTGGCCAATAAAGCGCTTGCGCGAGCTACCAACTAGCACCGGGTAGTGTGCCAAGCCTGTAGCCAAGTCCTCGTCAATGTAGCCCTCTTCACCTTCCTCACTGTCAGCACTGCCAGTTGCTAGTAAAGCGGCTGCGTTCTTGGCCGATGCGCGAATGTTCCTAGCCGTAAGCTCTGGGAGACGACGAAGGAACTCAAAGTTCTGAGCTCCCTCCTTGGCAAAGCCAATTCCAGGGTCCAGTATAATGTTCCACCGTGGCACGCCACAATAAAGGGCCGCACGGACGCGCTGGGAAAGCTCAAAGCGCGTGCCACGCACAACATCGCTGCCATAGTCGCTATAGTCGTTCATCTTGGCCATAGTCGACGGATCGCCGCGCATATGCATCATAACATATGGACACTGGCGGCGGGCGACTAGTGGCAGCATTTTGGCGTCAAAGCTTCCACCCGACACGTCGTTAACGATATCGGCACCAACATCAAGCGCTGCGGCAGCAACCTCGGCATAGAACGTGTCGATCGATATCGGCGCGGTAATGCCCAGTTCGCGTATGCGCTGGATCACTGGTACGACACGACGGATTTCTTCGTCAACACCAACCTGAGTCGCGCCTGGACGCGTCGACTGGCCGCCAATATCGATTATATCGGCACCACTCTTGATCAGTGCTGCAGCATGCTCGACAGCCAGGTCAAGCGTGGCAAAGTCGCCACCGTCGCTAAAGCTGTCGGGAGTGCAATTGAGGATGCCCATGAAGACGGTCTCCTTTTGCGATGAGGGCGAGAGCGCCTTGAGAATAGCACTTTCGTTGCACTCGCCAGCACCAGCGCCAGCACCAGCGTCTACAGCGGCGTTGACGGCTCTAAGCGGAGTCACTCGCACAATGTCATCGGGCGCATCGCTGTGGGTAGTGAGATGGCGTAAGAGGGCGCCGGTCGTCTTTCCGAGCCGGTGGTGCATGAGGTCGCTGTCGATGTCACATAGAGGACCCAGCTGGAACCGGCGCTCGTGCAGCAGGGCGTGGGGAATCGTCAGCCGCTCTGTTTGCATGTCGATCTCGTCGTAGAACAGAATATCCAGATCCATGATGCGAGGGCCGTTGCGGTACATGCCAAAGTCGCGACCCATCTCAGCCTCAATGCGCTTGAGCTCGTCGAGGAGCGCCAGCGGCTCGAGCCCAGTCTTGACCAGGCATGCGGCGTTCAAAAAGGCTGGCTGGTCGGTTACGTACATGGGCGCGGTTTGGTAGAGGAAGCTAGACTCGACCACGTGGGAGGTTGGCAGGTCGGTGTTGAGCCGGTGCAGGGCCTGGTGCATGTTTTCCAAGCGGTTGCCCAAGTTTGTGCCCAACGCAATATAGGCCGAATGCGTGCCCGACTTTGCAGCCTTGTCAGCATCGTCGCTTGATGCGGCTGCCACGGGTGATGCTGCCCGGGCCGGCGTCGGCGCAACACTGACGGCAGCCGATGACATGGCCGCATAGTCGCCAAGTACGCGAGTGATCTCGACTGCCGAGCAGGCAGCAAACACCAGAGCGCTGGGCTTCTCCACCCGGACTGTAATCTTGGGCACCTTGCACTGCTTTGTTGCTGTTCTGGCAATGGCCGTTGCCAGCGCCTCGACCGTGCGATACGAGCTCTTTTCGACAAGATCGGTGACTGCGTCAACAACAGTGCGGAAGTTGCGGTAACGAGGAACCTTGTCGCTTTCAAGAGCAGCCAGGCCAGTTGGCTTTGCCGTGTGCAGAACAAGATCGATGTGCACTAGCTGCTTGTAGTGACGCTCCCAGAGGTTGACGCCGATAATAGTGCTCAGTGACAGCGTCTTGACAATGATTCGATCCTCTTGCGCAAGCCTTCCCGCCTCTGCCTCTGCAGCAGCGCGCTCAGCGTCGACAAGAGCCTTGCGGCGAGCAAACTCGTCTTCAGTCTCGTCGCCCTCTTGTGCTATGTCGTCGCCCCAGCTGCCTAGGGCTTCCTTGCGAGTGCGGAATATCTCGACGCCAGCGTACTCTGCGTGAAGAAGCGCACGGGGCTTGCGAGCGATAATGTGCACTGCCAGCGCGCGGTTGGTGACGCCCAAGCAAGCCTTGGCGATGCCCTCGGCAAAGGCTTCGAGCGAGTGCAGCTTGTGGCTGCTCTCAGCAAAGGACGTGGCCCGCTTACAGGCAATTCCGTAGTGTACACTTTCGGTCACCTTGTCTGTCTTGCCTGCCGAGGCGATGGACGTGTGTATCTCGGCCGTAATTAGCAACGGCTGTTGCTTCTTTCTCTCCCACGAGTCATTGCCAAGCACAGTGCGCACTTGAAGGTCGCGGAATATGATTTTGTCAGACATACTCGAGAAAAGGACAGGGCATAAATTTGAGATTCAAGCGAAAAGCAGGGTTGAAAGGAGAGGGAGGGCCAGGGGAAGCGGAGATCGAGAAAGCGTTTCCTTGTGGTAGAAAGGCGCCGCCATGTTATTTTCGGTGTGACCAGTGACGGGGATGGTAACACGGATGACCATAGTAGCCCTTGTGATACGCGTAAAAATCAATCTCAATGGCTTTACGGCGGCAGCTAGATCTGGATCTAACGCTGCCTTCATTTAATTTTTATACACAACAATGAGTACGCATATGTGGAATGTGGCGGCTAGAGTACTATCAGTGCGGGGCAGTAAACCGGTACAACAATACCATAGAACGATCCATGTCAGTACCAGATCGTTGTTTATGAGGAAAGCGATTCGGCGAGCTCTAGCACCGCTTCCACCCGTAGTCCATCAAGAGCCAGGATCGTTCAAGATGTGGCACGACCACCAGCGAGTGGATGAGTATGAATGGATGCAGCGTTCCGAGGCAAGCGATCGGCTGCAAAAGTACTTGGAGGAAGAGCGAGCATACACGAACCGAATGATGAACAGCACTAAACGCCTGCAAAAGCTGCTGAGGAAGGTATGTGGTAGATGACGACACGCAGTTTGAAATACACTTGATGTGGCAATGTTAAAAAAAGAAACTGGCTGTTTCGCTTCTTCTTAACGCCTGCTACGTGCTGCATAGGAAATGTCGCGAGCAACAGAGGTGGACCAATTACCACCACCAATCGAGACAAGGTGTGGCGATTATGTATATTTTACTAGGAAGAGCAACGATGGGGCGCTAGTGTATTGTCGGTATCTGGCGAATCGCACAGCTGAATCCAGGGCTGAGCAGGTTCTCCTAGACTCGGAAAGGCTAACACGCGACCAGGGGTATGTGCTAAGGAATTTGCTTATATCGGATGACAACCAGTACATGGGATGTCTTGCGGCTAAGCATAGAGGTCTCGATGGGGGCTCTGAGTCGAGCAGCCTCCTATTGTACACCCTCGGCGATGTTGGCTCCCCAAAGGTAGGAATCCAACACTTGCAGCCATCAACTAAATTTAGCAGACGACATATTGCCAGCAGTATCCATTCCTAATTTGCTCAACATTTGCCATTGTAGCTTGTCGAGGTATTGGAGGGCGTGTTTAACTTTGTATTTGGCATGAACGACACCCTATTCTACACTGTGCTTGATGCCAAGTTGCGTGCGAGCAAAGTGATGGCCCACCGAATCGGGTTTGGACAGAGCGAAGACATTGTCATATTTGACGAGCCCTGTCACGAGTGCTTTGTCGATATCACTCGTACCAAGGATAAGCGATTCCACATTATCAACAGTAGCAAGCTCGATTCGTCCAAGGCGTATCTATTCCCATCCGCTCACGATTTTTGGCAACATTCGTCCAAAGACGCCAGCGCACAGGTACTGCGGCTGGTTCGGCCAAGACAGGATAACGTCGAGTATTTTATTGACCACCACGACGGCGAGTTTATCATCCTAACAAACTCACCCAAGGACGATGGACCAGGCTTGCCAGCAGCCGAGCCTTTGCCATTTCGACTTGTGCGTGCACCTACTGATAGCCCAACTTCGGAGCATTGGGTTGAGCTGCTGAGCGTAGGCGGGGATGAGCTAATTGAAGACGTCGAGATATTCAAAAACCATATAATGGTCAGTATGAAGCGTCAGGGGCAGCCGGCAGTGTATATCTATGACCGCGCCTCGGGGCGTCGCTCAGAGCTGCCTCTGCCATACAACGGCAATTGCACGGTACGTCCAGAACCCAACCCCCAGTTTGAGGCCACGACGGTACGGCTTGGGTTCAGTTCGCCAGTTCATTTAGAGTCCGTTGTCGAGTATGACATGACCTCGATGAAGCAGTGCAAGTCATGGGCGTCTACTCCGCTGCATATAAACTCTAGTGAGTACATATGTCGGCGTTTAAAGGTGCCATGTGGAAATCTCGATATCCCAATGACTCTGATTCACCACGAGTCAACGGAGCTATCAAAGGCGTAAGTACTGTGTAGTCATCCATGATTAGTTGCAATTGAAGTATGTTTTAGGACACCAAGTCGACTAAACATACCACACTGCTATACAGCAGCCTCTTGTATCTGGCTTGTAGACCACCTACGCTAGTTCGCGTGTATGGTTCGTACGGCGTATCGTTGGAGCCCGAGTTCCGTTTAGAGGACGTACCACTTTTACTCCGCGGATGGGTGATTGCCTTGGCTCACGTAAGGTATGTAAGAACATATCGATTGTTGCCACCAATGCATCGGCACAACGGTTGTCCTTGTGGAGGCAAGTACTAACATGATTTGGTATTTTAACGGTCTAGGGGTGGCGGTGAGCTGGGTCGCGAGTGGTACGCTGCTGGAAAGGGCGCAAGCAAGATTAATTCGATAGCCGACTATCTTTCGTGCACACGCTTCCTCCTCGACAAAGGCTGGGCCAGTTCCAGTCGGTTAGCAGCTACAGGCGTCTCGGCGGGTGGTCTGGTTGTTGGCGCGGCGCTGAATATAAGCCCCGAGTACTTCCGTGCTGCGGCGCTTCATGTCCCCTTTGTGGATCCATTGTCAGCCATGCTCAGTCCGGATCTGCCACTTACTGGCGTCGAGATTTCCGAGTGGGGGAACCCGCTTTCCAGTGCAGCCTCCTACACGACCATCCGTAAGTATGCGCCGTACGACAATATCCACGATATGAGCGGCGACCGGCCGAGGCCATCCATTCTTGTGACAGCTGGCGGCTTGGATCAGCGCGTCTCTGTCTGGCAGCCAACAAAATGGGTCGCCAGATTGCGCAGTACTGGCGGGTACGGCATGCCAGTTCCAAGTGACACCGGCTGCACGCCAAAACTTTTGTTCTACCCGCAAATGAATGCCGGCCACTTTCACGCCGATTCCAGCGAGTCCAAAGCTGGCGCTGACAATGGAGGGGATTTCATTAGTGCCCAAGCGTTGCGCAACGCCTTTTTGATCAGTGAAACCTCGACTATTCCTTGTTAGTGACGATTTGTGTGCAGGGCAGCTGCTACTACTTGTTCGCGCAATTGCCATATAATAGCTGTGACTGTGTACAGACGACGATTTCACCTCTTGTCAACAGTAAAATGCCGTATAGGTTTGTTAGATAAAAAATACTATTTATGCTAGCTGATGGTTTGTATTGGGCATGCTCCGAGCTAGAAAACTCTTTTGACTAGCCTGCCACATCAACATTTGGTTCGACTAAATTTTAACATTATAAATATGAAGTGCCTACATCCTGCTATTGCCATCGCCGTAGCTAGCACTATGTGCAATGGCTCGCCAGTGCCGCCAACATTGCAGAGCGCTTCGCAGCAGCCTGACAAACAAACTATTAACACCAGCGGCCTATTGCCCGTAATTGCGCTTAGCTATCTTCAAGAAGTTGCAAATGCCTTTCGCGAAGCAAAGTCAAACATCTCTCGCTTCGGCCGAGTATTTGCGTTCAGCTTTGCCAATCTGCCGATTGATTTTGATGGTTCGACGCTTAAAATCCCGACTTCCAGTGGCAAAGTTGCGCCGAGCGAACTGGGTAGTTTGCATTTGGATATGGACGGCCTTGATAGTAGCATGTCGGCCACTAGCGACATCCATAGCGCGCAAAGCGAAGCCGCAAACGACGAAGGGTCCTTGAGCTCCATTGACTAGCTTCGACTCGAAGGATAGTCTTTGTTAGAGCAGCCAGCTCGACTCGGCTCGATCACTGCGATAAAAGCGATGGCAAATTACGAATTTCGTCTTTTAGCTTCACTCGATTCAATCGAAAAAAATTAATACTTATCTTCATATTTTTTAATTGGAAATGTTTGGTCGTTTTTGCGTTCTCACACGGCAGTTGTCGACACGGCGCGCAACTCAGAGCGGGTTTGTCGGCCGCGGGCTTGAGGAGTTTTTCGAGAATAGCCAGCGACTGCCAGCTACCCGGGACCAGACAGGACGGGCGTGGTCAGCCAGCGAGCTGAGACAGAAGAGCTGGGAGGATCTGCAAAAGCTGTGGTATGTTGTTCTTAAGGAGCGCAATGTGCTAGCCAGCCAAGCCGAAGAAACAAGGCGCTTGAGCATCCCCAGCAAGTTCTTTAGCAACAAGAGCCGCGTTATCAAGTGCAAAAAGTCTATGGCACGGATAAAGACGGTGCTTAATGAGCGCCGACTAGCCTGGGAGGAGGCCCAAAAAGCAACGCCGCCGCAATAGAGCCAGAGTAGTCAGATTTCTCGTTCTTAAAGACCAAAGAATTAAAATATTTGTCAAGTTAAAGTTAGATCGGCGCTTGGTGTTCTCCTAGGCGCGGTTGTGCTTGTAGTAGTTGATCAGGCCGTTGGTCGACGAATCGTGCGAGTGAATATCGCCGGACTGCTTGAGCTCCGAGAGAATAGCCTTGGCCAGGCGCTTGCCCTCCTCAACACCCTCCTGAGAGAAGGTGTTGATGTACCAGATCGCGCCCTGCGTGAAGATCTTGTGCTCATAGAGCGCAATCAAAGCGCCAAGGGCAAAGGGATCGATGACCTTGTTGACCAGGATAGAGTTGGTTGGGCGATTGCCCTTGAATGTCTTGTGCGGGACTAGGGCCTCGACTTCAATGTTGTCGCTGGGCGTGCCGTCCTTGAGGATCTCGGCGCGCGCAACGGCGGCTGTCTTGCCGTTCATCAGGGCCTCGGGCTGAGCGAAGTAGTTTGATAGCAGGATGTCGTGATGGACGCCGCCGCCGATGGGGTTCAGTGTATGCGTGGGCGCGATAAAGTCGCAAGGAATGAGCTTTGTACCCTGGTGGATGAGCTGGTAGAAGGCATGCTGACCGTTAGTCCCTGGCTCGCCCCAGATGATCGGGCCTGTCTGGTAGTTGACTTCGCGGCTATCGCGAGAGATGAACTTGCCATTCGACTCCATGTCGCCCTGCTGGAAGTAGGCTGAGAAGCGGTGCAAGTACTGGTCGTAGGGAAGCAGAGCTTGAGTCTCGGCGCCAAAGAAGTTGTTGTACCAAATGCCAATCAAGCCCAAGATGGCGGGCAAGTTCTCCTCCAGCGGAGCCGTGCGGTAGTGGCGGTCCATGGCGTGGCCTCCCTCAAGCAGCGCGTGGAAGTTGTCAAAGCCGACATAGATCGCGATCGACAGGCCAATGGCGGACCAGAGCGAGTAGCGCCCGCCAACCCAGTCCCAGAACTGGAACATGTTCCTTGTGTCGATGCCAAAGGCTGACACGCCCTCGTTGTTGGTCGACAGCGCGACAAAGTGCTTAGCCACATGCGCCTCCTACACACCACACGAAATGGGGATAGCGATATCAAATTAGAGACAATCTCGTTCCTGCGAGTACCTGCATGTATCTGCTCAAGACCCAAACATATGCAGATTGCGCACAAGCCGCCGTTCACACGGTTGCTTAGCTCTAGTGCGTATGTGGGAATACTTACATCTTTGGCCGTGGCCAGGAACCACTCCTTGGCCGACTGGGCGTTGGTGAGGGTCTCCTGCGTGGTGAACGTCTTTGAGGCAATAATAAACAGCGTTGTCTCTGGGTTGAGCTCCTTGACGGCTTCAGCGAGGTGCGTGCCATCGACGTTACTGACAAAGTGCACGTTCAGTCCAGGCTGGCTGTACTTCTTGAGCGCCTCAGTGACCATCACTGGGCCCAGATCGGAGCCGCCGATGCCAATGTTGACAACGTCAGTAATGCGCTGACCAGTGTAGCCCTTCCAGGCACCCGAGCGGATCTCCTCTGAAAACTCCTTCATGTGGTCCAGCACGGCGTTGACGTCAGGCATCACGTCCTTGCCTTCCTCGTAGATAGGCGTGTTGCTGACGTTGCGGAGCGCCACATGGAGGACGGCACGGTCCTCAGTCACGTTGATGTGCTCGCCAGTAAACATCTTCTCGCGGTACTCTTCTAGCTTGGCCTCCCTGGCCAGGTCCAACAGCAGGCCAAAGGTCTTGTCGTCGACGCGGTTCTTGGAAAAGTCGATCAGGAGCTCTGTCGAGTGCTTGCCATCGAGCGACGAAAGCTGAAGGGTACGCGAGTACTTGGAGAAGCGGCCACCGTCCTGGCTGAACAGCTGGCGCATGTCAATGTCCTTGCCAGCCGCATCGTAGTAAGCCTGGAGCTGCTGGTAGGCCTTGAGTTCGGTAGCAAGAGTCATGGTTTTGGTTAAAAGAAAGCAAAGAGCCAAAAAAAGAAAAGTGTAGTCAGAGTGAAGAGAAAAGGTGCGCTCAGATATCTGAGGAGGCCACGTTTAAATATATGGCGCTATCTCAATTGCCAACGTGCGCTCAGATAGATATCTGAGGCCAACCCCCGACCCTGCTGATGATAGCCCAGGCTTATCGGCATTTTGTCAGCCAATCAACAGCGCTAAAATCAACAGCTGGACATTACGAAGCTTCGAAGTTTGTCATCCCGCGCTAAATAGTTGACAAATAGGTATTTAATATATTTGGTAAGCATGATATAATGTTTAGTCCATCAACGATCCGTGGTTGCCGCCATAGCCATGGTGATACGGTTGCTGCTGCTGCTGCTGAGGTTGTTGTTGCTGCTGCTGCTGCTGGCTAGGCGGAGCCATATAGGGCGGCTGCTGTTGCTGGAAGTAGCCATGTGGGGCAGTCACTGGCGGCGCCATCTGCTGTAGCGGAGGCTGCGAGACCATAGGGTAGCCAGAATAGGGCGCAGACATGGCCATCTGTGGCTGCGCAGCCGGATACTGGTAACCATATCCCTGGCTTGCTGGTGGCGGTGGCGGTGGTTGCTGGTACTGAGGCTGCGCGCTATACTGCTGGGATGGCTGTTGGGCATAGTGTGGTGGCTGGTACCCAAGTGACGCCGGAGCAACGCTGGCCTGAATGGATACACCACCAGGTGTTGAGTAGGCTAGCACATTCGGACTGGCCTGAGCGGGAGGTGGTGCATAGCCAGCGTCCATGCCGGCGTAGTGCTGGTATGACACCTGCTGCTGCTGTTGCTGGTGAAGCGGCGGAGGTTGCTGCTGCTGATAAGACTGCTGATAAGGCTGTTGCTGTTGTTGCTGCGTCGGCGGTGCAATGTACTGCTGGGAGGCCATGGGGCCAGCTACCGGTCCCTGAGGCCCCGAATGATGCTGGGGCGGTGGAGCTTGCGAGGGAGGCGTGTGGTACTGTTGCTGCGGTTGCTGGTGCTGGTTCTGTGGAGGGTTACTCGCCACTGTGCTGTTGTAGCTAACAGGTTGGCTCTGCGTTGGCTGTGAGAAGTGGGGTGGTGCGTACCCAGCTACTGGCGGCAGTGTCATTGTTTGGCGAGATGGCGAGGTAGACATGTTGGCAGCATGTGGCTCACTATACCCTCCATAGACGGGCTGCTGGTGAATGTTGATCGGTGCTGGAACATATCCAGGGCTAGCATTGACTGGGCCGCTAACGTTAACTGGGTAGCCACCACTCGTACCACCGTAGCTTGGCGACGGGCCAGCGGCGGGAGGCTGAAGCGGGGCAGATGTCAGAGCGTAGCCGCCGTAGCCGGGCTTGAAGCTGGGGCTGTTTGCATTCTGAATGCCACTCGCTTCTGGAGCCGTAGTTCGCCGCACCCTAGCTGAGTATGGATCGAGTGCAGCTTCTGGAGCAGAGAGTGGTCCAGATGTGTAAGGCGCGCTAACTGCATTCTGGGAATATGCAGTATTGACGTTGGGCGCGGTCTGTTGGTAGCCAAGACCCGACGCGCCATATGCCTGTGGCTGCTGTTGCTGCGGTGGCGGTAGTTGCTGGATCTGCTGGGGCTGCTGGTACGGTTGGTGCGGCGGTGGCAATTGCTGCATTGGCTGGGCTGGAATATACTGCTGCGGTGGCTGCTGGCTCATCTGCTGAGGAGGAGCGCTGGGCTGATATTGAGGAGCGCTCGCGCCACTTGGCGAGAACAGCGGCTGTTGCTGCATGGACATCCCAATGGTGGCCACGGGGGGCGAAGAGAGTGACATCTGCGCTGCCTGGTTGGTAAGTTGGCCAATATCAAAGGCCTGCGTTCCGACTGCCGCTGGGGAGGTGGCAGGGATATGCTGCGTTGGGTACGTGCTATAGGCAGGTGGAGGCTGGTACGACCGTTGCTGTGGCTGTTGCTGCTGTTGCTGTTGCGGCGGAGGGGCGGCGTATTGGTTAAGTCGCTCCTTTAGGGCAGCTTGGTTACGCGCAGCAGAGTCCTGCAACGACTGCTTCGACAGTTGGTCGCGCAACTTGGCCCGGGCCACAACAAAATCACTGACCTGCCTGTGGAATGGTCCCAGCGCCTCCTTGAGCATCGAGTAGAACCTATTCGCCTTGCCGAGGCCGTCGCTGACATGGGTGTACACCTGAATCGCGTCCAAAAGCTCGGCCTCGACAGCCGCCTTTTTGACTTCGGCCATCTCCCACTTGTCATTGATGATGCGAGCCTGTGGCAGCTCCATCAGACGCCTAAATTCCTCTGAGATCCCCTTGACAAGCGCGCTCTGCTTGGCCGACGCAGCCTGCAAGCGCTGGACATACGGGTCGTACTTTTTCAGCTCGCGCGCAAACAGCGACTGCAAGTCCTTGCCGCTCGTGGCCTTGATCAGCGAGCTAGAGATGTCGTCATCTTGAGCTGCAGCCTTGAGCTCGCCCAGCGCCGTGCGCCGTATCGTCTTGAGATCTAAAAGCTGCTCGTAAATATCACGAATTGCTTGGACGTAGCCGGATAGCCCGACTGGCTGGTCTTGGCCAATGTCGACAAGACTCTCGCCGCCCATGGCCTGAGCCGAGTACGCCTCGTCAAAGTTTACCTCCTTTAGCTGCTCGAGGAGTGCGCTGGTGACACCCTCGCTGCCTCGCTGCAAGGTCGGCAGCCACGCGGCGACAACCGTCTGGTAGTCGTTCAGTATGGAGTTGTCGAGCCCAGCCGCATCGTCGAGCTTCTTCTGGTTGTCTGCGATCTGGTCGCGGTAAAACGACGCTGCGCGAGACGACGGCTGGTAGCTGACAAACAGAGGGTCAGAGGCATGCTCGCTCAGAACCCGCTCACTAGCGTTCTGCTCTTCGTCCAGCATGCGGCTCAACTCGGCAAGCTCGTCGTTGGCGCGAGACCGCTGGCCCTCTACCTGAGCCCGTATCTCCGCAAGTGGGCCAGTTCGCTCGATTGACTGCACGCTGTAAACTGCCTCGCGCACTTCCTTGCTCGGATCGGCAAAATTGGAGAGGATAGAGCCAAGTCCAGCGCCAGAGGGCGAGCGCTCAAAGCGTCGGAGGCTGCCTGGTATCTTCATAAATGACAGGGCATCGTGTAGCTCCCCGTCTGCGAGGTTGACCTTGTCCTCTTCGGCACGCAGCATCTTAGCCTTCTCCTCGCTGTACATGCTGGAACTCTCGTGTACGGCCATGGGGATCAGGCGCGAGAACAGCTCGCTGCCTACTACGTTGCTGCGCTCCTCCGATGCGTAAAACTTGTTAATGTCAAAGTTTGACACAACACTAGCAGCCTCAAGTTGGGGCAGAGTACTGGTGTTCGGCACGGGATCGTTGTATATAACGTCGTTGTCATGGTTTGCCTTGCGGAGCTCCTCGCTAATGTTGGCCGCGAGACTGTCAATCAGGTCTTGCAAGCCCTGCGTGCTTTCAGGGTACAAGTCCTCGACTAGGTTCGACGTCGAAAAGAAGGTCTCGGAGAACTGGCCAACAAGTTTGGCTGCCTCGCGTGCTTGTTGATCGGCCAGCGAGTAACGAGCAATTGCCACGCCGTGGCGACTCTTGGTTTCTTCGGCGTGAGCCTCATGGTACTGGGCCATGGCCTGGTAGTAGCGCAACTTGGTTTCGACCAGAAGCAGCCAGCCGCGGGGAAGCTGGTGGCTGTCGATGATGGCTTTTAAGTTGTCAAAGACGCTCGAGTACATGAGGGCCGCCTGCTGAGCGATCTTTGACAGCGTCGCGTCCTTCTTCTTCTCCAAGCGGCACTTTATCAATGCACACTCTTGAGCCTGGGCCAGCATTATCCCATTCAGCACATTTACCGTCTCTTGTTGCAGGTCAAGCGAGGGTGCATGCAAAAAATTCTCGTTGATGTAGTGGAATCGCTCGGCGGCGACCTGGAAGTAAATCCCGGCCATGTGGACTGTAGTCAGCTCCATTTCGGACGACAGGTCGGCAAACAGGTTCGCGCCATGCATGGCAAAGGCGACGGCCAAGTTGAACAACATGCCTGCCTTTTCAAACGCCAGCGAGTGTTGCTGCGTACTTTCGCTGGTAAACGCATCTGTCCTACATGTGCAATGGCTCGCCAAAGGAAAAGACGTGTGTTAGGATATTTGCAGGCAATTGTCACTTGCATCGGCTTTTGCTTTGCATTAAAACACAAGCCAGCGGTAAAACGAGATGACTTGGACGCCTCTGGCAGAGGGACACGGCCACGTGTCAGGCTGGCAACATGCGCTTGACTGCAAGGTCGCCTTTTTATTATACAATCGCCATACGGGAGTTTGGCGGATAGACGGGGGAGGTGGAGTATGCATGCGCATAAAAACAGCAGCCGCCGCCGCAGCATCAGGACAGAGACATGATAGAACAAGGCAGGCATGAGCGGAATGTATAGTACGCATCAAGCCAAGGACCCTGGTGGTCATAGCGACAGATGCCTGTCCCTTATCCCCAAATTAGGCTCTGTGCAGGTGGATAGAATTGGTACTTACCACCGGAAGGTGACCTTTACGCCTTGCTCGTTGATCCTGAAGCGCGGCTCTAGAGTCTCCAAGTGGCTGTAGTAGCGGAAAATGAGGTCCCGTCCAGTTTCATCTGCATTGGCGCCACGCATGTCCTGTCGCATGCGCTGGAGAACCTGACAGTCGTTCGCGTATGCATCCGGATCCTCTTGGTACGTCCGGACAATGTAGTGCCTCAGCGGCCGGACCCAGTCCAACTCCGCCGTCTTCTTAAACGGTATGGCAATACACGGCGGCCTTGGCATTGATGCTGTGCTGTACTTGTCAACTACGGGGGGATTTCCAATAAATAAAAAGAAGGCCAGTCGCTACAGTTGTGCTTGGCGTCGTTAAATTGTAGTAAGGGAGGCAATAGGCGCTGGCGGCGCTGGCGTGGTCGTCGTCAGGGGACAAAGTAAAATAAAGTTGTGTCAAATCAAAGAGAATTAATAAAAGAGATGCTGAAAATAAGAGTAAAAGAAAGAGTAAAAATAAAAGAAAGAAATATCCTTCAGCACTCTCTCTTGCAGTCGGGCTCTAAATCCGCTTCTTCGGAGCAAAGCTGTGGGTAGCGCTGGCGGCATTTACAGGACAGCTGGCATCTGCAGGAACAGCGCCAACATGAAGGTCACTTGACCGGATAAGGGGTGCAGGAGAAAGAGTATCAGGCATACTCTTGCAACATGAGGCGAGTGGATCTGGTGGGCGCAAAGGGCAAACTGGCGAAGAAGAAATATAATTGTAAAGACTACAAATTGAAGATGGTCGGCGCTTATGCCATGGACGCGGTGGCTACGTCTTCAGCAAGATTAGACGATGATGATGGCTGTCCGGCGGCTGAGGTTGTCGGGACCTCCATGTGCGGCGGTGGCATGCTGCGCACGCCGGAGGCTGCAGCGTTGTACATAGAGCCGGCGGCAGCGGCAGCATTCATTTCATTCATTTGAGCGCTGGCATAGCCCATCTGCCCGCCCATCCCACGGCTGGCTGCTTGCGCGCTTTCTTGCTGCTGACGCTGGCGCAACATCATCAACTGTTGCTGCTGCTGTTGTTGGTGACTAGCTGAGGCGTTACTTTGCTGGAGCATACTTTGCAATTGGGCTTGGGCAGCAGCCGAGCCATCCTGGTCCATGCCGCCCTGCGCCTGGCCCTGGTACTGCTGCAGGGCCGGCGGTACAGATTGAGCACCCGCTCGGAAGTTAGCGTTAGCAGGCTCACCGCCAGCCAAGGAGGCGCCACGATCCTCGAGCATCTCGTATATAACCAAGAACTCCTTCTTGACCTTTTGCCACACGCCTGGGTCAAAGAAGATAAACATGCTCTGCTCGCCTCGCGGCGTGCGCGCCGTTGGTTGCGTATCGGGGTCCTTTGTCAGCCATAAATGTAGCTCCTTGTGATACCGCCATTGTCTCCGGTAAAGCTCCTCGGCAGCCACAAGCTGCAGCTCCTCGCGGGGCAGTGTATAGAAAATGTAGAACAGCGTCTCTTCGGAAAACAACTGTATCCTCGTTATAGCAGGCGGCGGCTGACTAGCATTATAGCAAGAAGGCAGCTTAAAATCGGGCTCGATAATGCCGTATGACTGGGCCTGGTCTGTCCAGGGCGATCCGAACGTCGGGTACACGGCTCCAGCCGATGGCAGCGGAATTCCAAACTTTGAAATGTCAAATCCATAGTCGTTGATTGACAATATGCCCTGCATGCCAAATCGGTCGGCAGCATTTACTGGTCCCTGAACATCCACTGAGCTAGCAACCTTGGCCAGGTTGGCAGTCGGTGGCTTATAAGCAGATGTCGTCTCCAGACCATTTGGCAGAGCCAAAGTTTGGTCGGATCCTGCGCCTAGCGATGATGAGTGGTCAACAACACCTGCGCCAGGTGCTAGATCGACTGAGGCACCAAAGGCAGTGGTCGGAGCAGCGTTGTTCCCCAAGGTCCCCGAAAGCGCGGGAAAATCGTCCGGTGTCAGGTTTGGTCGTACAGCCTGGGCCTGTAGTACGTCGGGTCTGGATCCAGCAGCCGCGCGGTAGATCTGGGTTTGTTGCGAGAGCTGTTGCTGCTGAGCTGCAGACATGTTGACCAACCCAGGTGGACTCCCTAACGATGGAAAATCAGACATATCGGGCCGTGGTTGCTGCTGCTGCTGTTGCTGTTGTTGTTGCTGTTCAAGCTGCTGTTGCCGTAACTGCTGCTGCTGGTGTTGCAAATAAGCAACCGCGGCCGATTGTTGTTGCTGTTGTTGCTGTTGTTGCTGCTGCTGGCTGGGATGCGAAAAGCCTTGCGCAGGATAATTTCCAAATGCATTAGCCATTCCAACGATTGGATTTGTTCGCTCATAGCTTATTGAAGCTCGAGGGCCAGTGGCACCGCCGCCAGGCGAAGCGCTCGCCGCTACATTCCACGCATCTACACAACAAATAAAATGCCACGTTTTATGGAAAGAAGGAAAAGATTTAGCAAGGTGTGTTTGGCGTTTGTCGTATATGCAGTCCGGTTGCCTGGATTGAATCAAGTCCACGCTAGCGCCAAATGAAATACCTTGTCTACTATTCATTGGACTCTTTTTCAGTGCGCTGCTTTTTGTTTGAAAAAGTTAAACAAAATAAAATAAAAAAAATTGAAAAGAGAGAAGTGCAGTTGAATGTCAACTCGAAATGGACAAATAAGAAAGCAACCAGTATTTTTTTGATCGGCTCGAGCGATCAGCAGGGATTTAATGAGAGATCTCGCGCGTAACCACAAACGCGCCTAACGAGTATATCTTTCTCTTCTGCATTTTATCATACTCTATTTAATCTGCACTTTTTGCTCGCTTTTCCTTTTTGTGTACAAGAATAGCCCGGACCTTGCCAGATACGCACCTCGTTTCTCTTGATTCCAAATCGTGCGCAGCAATGACGGGCGATTCGGAACTTGTGCTGAGCTCGCACCAGCCCTCAACTACAGCGGCTGTTCAGCTATCTGAGGCAGAAAGAGTAAACTTTACGAGATACTCTGACCCAGTATTTAACGGTGTGGTGTTTTGGATAAACCCGATTTTTGGAAGTTTGGAGAGCGCGCGCGTAAGTACTAAGCTGACTTGTTTGTTTATTTAGTTCGCTCCGTAGATCAGAGAGACGATGCCCATGATCTAATATCCCTCCTTTGCAGAGTGTTGTTGTTTATTTTTTTATGTGTAGATAGCTCAGATGCTGGAGCATGGCGGAGGCAGGCCAGCTACAATCCGGCACCATGGCAAGGCAGCGCGGGACGGCAAAATGAGTGAGGATGGCGTACAGAAGCTGAACGGCGTATTGGTACGGGCTTTCCCACAGATGGTTAGCCATATCTCGCGCTTTTACCTGCCGTCTACTGGACTGCATAACAATGGCGATGTGCGGTGCGTAACCCATGCAATATCGCCAAACACTCACTTTGGCGAGTACCAGGCGTGCATCAAGGCTGGAGTATATGTGGTGACCAGTCAGTGGGTGGAGCGGTCTCTGATGAGCGGTTTGCAATACGTTGAAAAGTTCTTTTCGGCTCGCCCGCAAGACATATTCTCTGGGATGGTGGTGACGGCCACGCACATGCCAATATTGGACAAGGAGTCGTTGATGTCGTCGATAATGGCGTTGGGTGGGCAGTGGCGAGAAAAGATACGGGATGACGTGACGCACCTCATTTTGATGAAGGATGTGGGGCCAAAATACGAGTTTGTCAATAGGAAACCGGAGCTTGGGATCCGGCCACTTCTCCCGCACTGGTTCAAGGAGACGCTCAACCTGCTTCACGCTGTGCCATTGGAGCCGTACCTGTTCCCGAATCCGCCTATGCTGGAGGGAAAGCTGACTCACAGCGATGGCGCAAACGCCAACAATGCGGCTTTGGCAGTTCCGAGTACTGATACACACAACGGCAGCGCGTATGAGCTACCCAAGCCATCGGTGGCATTTATGCGTGGATACACGGTGGCGATCGACACGCAGCTTGTGTACTCACTTAGCGAGGGGGCGTTTGCTCGGCTTGGGCAGCGACTAGGAGAGGCCGGTGCGACGCTGGCCAAACTGCGGCTTGGGACTGCTGGGGGCGGAGTGGGCTCGAGCAAAGCCAACTTGCCCGAGTCTGTTGTCGCGGACTGGGACAGCGTGGATATCCTGTTGTGTCAGCACCGGTCTGGGTATGACTATTCAAAGGCATCGCGGCTGGGCAAGATAGTAGGGACGTTTGTGTGGCTGTATCAGGCATTTTTGAGTGAGCAGCTCACGGTACCTACTCAGCGGCTACTGCACTACCCTGTGCCGCCAGCAGTGGTTGTAGGAATGGAGCGCATGGTTATTACAATCAGCCACTATAAAGGAGCGTCGCGTGAGTACCTTTCTCGGCTGATTACAGCAATGGGGGCGCGGTACACAGCCAAGATGAGCAAGGATAACACGCACTTGATTACGGCGACGCCAGGGGGGCGAAAGTACGCGGCAGCCGTGAAATGGAACGTTAATGTGGTCAACCACCTTTGGGTGGAGAAGTGCTACCAGCGGTGGAAGGTGCTGACGGTCAGCCACCCGAATTTCACGTACTTTCCCGATCTGCCGGTACTCAACTCAATGGTGGGTGACACGGAAATAATAGTCGACAAGCTCAAGACATGGGTTGAGGCACCACAGGGAAGCAGCATTGCCGAGTCGTCGGACATGGATGTACTGGGTGACAGCGACTTGGAGCCGATGAGGAGGGAGGTGGCAGTCAACGGCGCGCGTGAAATGGAAATGCATATTGACGATGACAGTGGCGAGGAAATGAAGAGCGAGATTGATTCGTCGGATGAGCCCAATAACGACGCACAGGCTAGCGAGGAGCCTATGGTGCTCGGACAGAGACGACATACGTCGCGAGCAGCGGCGATGGCAGCATCAAAGAGCCTGGGAGTGATGATGCAAGCAGCTAATACGTTTGAGGAGGACATGCGCAAAGAGCGGCTGTACAAGTACCGCAAGAGCCACAATGCACGGCGGTCGCTGGCGCTGGGACCGGGAGAAGGTGAAGAGCAGCAGGCGGAGGCTGGCAGCAACAAGCGGGCTCGGATCGACGACAGTAACAGTAGCAGCAAGAAGGCTGGGCACGTACGTGTACTGTTTACTGGTTTGCGGGCAACGCCAGAGGAGACACAGCAGATCATCGGATTGGGCGGAGAGGTTGTGGGTGAAGAAGAGACGGCGACGGCGACGCATCTCGTGTGTGACGAGATCAAGCGCACGTTTAAGATGCTTATGGCGTTGTCCGGTGGGCGTATGACGATTGTCAGCCCAAAGTGGCTGAAGCACTCAGTGGAGCAGCGTCGGTGGATATCAATGGACCCGACAGACGGCGACCCGCTCGCAGACGAGTGCCATGTAGTAGATCGTGAGTCGGAGAGGAAATGGAACTTTTCGTTGGAAGAGTCGATCCGGCGTGCGCGTAAGCGGCGGCTGCTGGAGGGCGTGACAGTGTTTTTGACGCCGCAGTCGGTGCCAAAGATGAGCGTGTTCCGGCCGCTGGTTGACGCTGCTGGTGGCAAGGTAGTGGACAGCCTGGGAGAGTCGGAGCTGCGGAGTCTGATCAACGCCAGCATACGCATGCAAAAGAGACCGAGCTCTGCAAGCGAAATCCCGCCATTGCTAGTTGTGTCGTGCTACGAGGACAGCCATATGTGGTCAATGTTCCGGCCGTCGGCAGATAAGCGCATGCCTATCTATGCCACGGAGGTGCTTCTGACGGGGCTTTTGCGGCAGGAGATTCGGCGCAGCGACAGCAGCCTGGACAATGAGGCGTAGAGAGAATTTATATATTATATATATATATTTGAATACAAATGCTGTGGTGTTCACAATGGAACACGGTCAGTGCGGCATGCGAGGCGCTTTGTCTACTACGCATGACCCTCATATTGCGCACGGATCAGCAGCACTCGGCTGGCACGTGGGTAAGTGGATTGATAGGGCTTCAGGGAATACTCACACACAGCCTTTTTACGAGAGTGGGGCCAATGGGCGGGGTGGAGTTTCCCTGAGCCACGACGGCTGACGAGGATTAGCGGATATGGTCAGTGCGCACACTGGAGATGGCGCAATTTGCGGCCTCTATAAGCACACCACCACCTTTCGACTCCTCTTTCTTTCGGTTTCTATTAATCATTTCAAGAGTAATATTGTATCATGTCCTCCCTGTCTGCTTTAGACCGGGTTCCGTTTGATGTACTCCTCGCAATATGTGGGCAGCTCCCGGCTTGCGCCTGTGTCGAGCGCGGCGACTACACACGTGCGCTGGGATGCGCGCGAGACCACGCACCCGGAGCGTTTGGAGGCGGCGAGCTGTCAGCACTTAGGCAGACTAGCCGGGCGTGGCGCGCAGCAGCGCTGGGGCAGGGCCTGCGTGTGGTGGTGGCCAGCAGCCGGTGGATGCATGGCGGCGATGGCACAAGGCTGGCAGCGATCCGGCAGCACCATGGGCACCATGTGCGGCGGCTGGTGTTTCGGTCGTCCGACGCATACCACAGCGGGCGGCACAGTGCTGGCAGTGGCGTGTGTGCTGAGCTTGAGGCAGCGCTGGCGCTGACGTGGCCCTCGCTCGCAGCAGTGGCGGTCGACTGGTTCAGCTCGGACAGCTCGGACCACATTCGCATTGCCACAGCTGTGCAGCGGTACGCGCCGCGCATCCGCGACTTTTACCTGCGAGACAAGGCGGCGTCTGTGGCGCAGATGGTGCCGCTGCTGGGCGCCGTCGCCACACGGGTAGCGCGGCTGGCAGTCACGCCGTACGGGTTCAACCAGCACTGGGCGGCTCTGCTGCCGAGCGAGCGGGGGGCGGCGGCGGCTGTGCGGCGCATGGCGGGACAGCTGAGGCTGCTGGCGGTGGGAGGGTCTGACGTCACGGCCGAGCTTCTTTCTGCTCTGCACGCCACGCAGGCGCGGCTGCGCACGCTTCACATCGAACACGCGTGCGTCGAGGCGCTGCGCTCGGCGGCGTGCCTGGGCGCGCTGACCACGCTGCGGCTCGAGCACGTACTGGTGGGAGCTGACGGCGTGCTCCCGCTCCGGCCGGCCATGCTGCCCAGGCTGACGACGCTGTCGGTGCGGCACGTGTGGCGCGCAGCCGACAACGCGGCCGACAGCGCGCGCGGGGCGGTGTCGCTGCAGAACGACCGGTGGCTGGCGCCGGTGTGGGCGCACTGCTGGGGGTCGCTGCGCGTGCTGGCTCTGCCGGCCATCGACGACGTTGACGCGCAGGCCCTGGCGCTCGCCTGCCCGCGGCTGGAGCGCCTGGTGACGCACAGCCTCGACTACGCCGGGCCTCGGCTGTCGGCTGCTGGGCTGGTGTGCGTGCTGAGCCGCCTGCCGCGCCTGACGCACCTGGCCATCGAGCAGCGCCGCGCCGACGGCTCGCCCGGCTACGACATAGCGGGCGCCGCGCTGTGCCGCCTGCTGGGCTGTGCTGACGACGACGCGCGCTTTGGCGACCGCATGCTCCGCCGCATGTCGCCGCCGGCCTCGCCGGGCACCTCTTCACTGGCCTTGGGTGACTCCGCAGCAACTGATAGCTTCTCCGCCCTCCGCCTGCGCTCGCTGTGCATCCCCTACGCGTCGTTCACCGCCCCGGCCCTCGATACGCTGGTGCACCAGCTGCCCAGCCTCGCGTTTCTGTCGGCCACGCTGCGCAGCGACTCTCTGTTTGCTGGCGACAACCCGCCGCGCCCGCACCTGGCCCTGCGCCGCCTGGCCCTGCGCGCCGACGAGGACGTGCTGGCCGATCCGCTGTGGCTGTCGGCCTGGCTGGCCCAGCGCTTCCCGGCCCTGCGCGAGTGCTGCACCAACCACGCGCGCTCGCACCGCCAGACCGTCGCCGAGCTGCGCGCCCTGGCCCCCGCCGTGTCCTTTACGCGCCTAAGCTCGCGGGCCCTGCAGACCACCTGCAACTAGTCTCTCTCCTGCACCTAGTCTCTCTCCTGCACCTGGTCTCTAAATGTACATTGTCTTAATAAACTGCTATTGCTACTCGCTGTCGTCGTCGTCCTCGTCTCCAATGTCAGCCTTCTTGGCCAGAATCAGCTTCCGCAGCAGCTTCGCCCGCACCAGAGACAGGTTGGGCTGCATGACGTGCACGCCCAGCAGCGTCACCACGACCAACTCGTTGGCGCCGTCGCAGTTGATGTCCACGCTGAATATCCCGTACGCCGGCGCTGGGAACCGCCGCTTCCACACCAGCATGTACCCGCTGCCCTCCACCTCCTTGTAGATCAGCACTGCGCCAGAGACCGTCCCAACTATGATCTCCTTTGTGCCGTTGTAGTCCAGGTCGTCAAAGTGCACCGACGTAATCAGGCCCTCCTTGGCGCTTCCAGGCAGCGAAAACACCCCGCCCAGCCCGCCCAGCCGCCCCGCTATGTGCGGCGCCGTGTCCGGCACCTTGCACGCCACTCCGCCCACGAGCGTCGGCACCGGGTCCAGCCCTGCCACTGCCACGTCGTGGTACACCACCGCTTCCTCGCCGACAAACCCAATCATCGCATGCACGCGAGGCTGCTTGCCGTCGCCGTCCGCCTCAACCACCTCGCCCCGGCGCGACCGCGCTGCCCCCATTGTGCCAATGGGCCACTTGCTGTCGTAGATGTCGCCTGCCACTATCCCGCCGCCCTCCTCCTCCCTGCGCGCCGCAGGGCTGACCCGGTGCGTGATCGCATAGTCAAACGCCGTGCGATCCAGCTGCTTGGCCTCTGGCGTGAACACCGTCGTTAGAATCGGCGCTGCGTCATAAACCTCCTCGTCGGCAATAAGCAGCCGCCGCCTCAACGAAGGATCCCCTTCGCCGCCCTTCTCGGCCTCGACCGCCATCTCGGCACTAGTCAGAGCCCGGCTGGCCTGCAGTGCCACGGCAAACTCCTGGTGTGCTGTTATTTGGACGTGGTACGGCCCGATCACTCGCGCATCGAACGCCGTGAATGTCATTGGAATGTCGGTCTTTGGGCACAGCAGCGGCTCGATCTCGACAATGCGATCGCTCCCCAGTGCGTACCGGTGCACTTTGTTGTCGTTGCCCGCCACAAGAAGCACAGCCGGCATCCCTGGCGCCACGTCCTGCGAGATGCGGAACGGCAGGTAGTCGAGGTCCAGGAACACTGTCTTTTCGTTTACCTTTAGGCTGAACAGCCGCTCTTCCAGATACGCATACGTGTTGATGGGCAGCACGTCCTCGCCCTGAGTGTTTGCCGCGGAATAGTTGCCAGATGCCTTGGCACCAACGTCGCTGCCAAAGCTATCTGCAGACGCCTCTGCCTGTGCCACAGAGGCTACATCTGGGCTGGTATCCAGACCAGGCCGTGCTCCTGTCTCCGCTGGAGGTCCACCTCGGGGGCCCTGCCTTGGGTCATCGTGTGGCGGCGACAAGCTCTCATTGCGGCTGCTGCTTGTGCTGCCTTCCGATAAAGGCCCTCGGGCCGTCACTGCATGTTTATCCACAAACTCTTGCGAGAGAGGCGGCAGTGAGTCAGCCCCTAGCGCGTACAGCCGGTACATTCCCAATTCGTCAGTTGTGCGGTTCCTTACCTCACTGGGTCGCTTGACGTACGTGGTCAGCGCGATGATGAGGACTGGTAGCTCCGCCATCTGCCTACTTTCGGCCTCTGTTGGCCTTTCTTCGCTATCATTGCCCTTTGGCTCCTCGTCTTCATTCTGTGGTGGTGGTGGTGGTGGTGGTGATGCTGCCCACATCTCAAACGCCTTGACTCCCACACAGGATTCGCTACTCAGCTTGAGGTCAATGTCGAGGATGTTCCAGTATCCAAACCCTGCTACAAAAAACTGCAGCCCCGACTGCGTTGCCACAACAACATGCGTGCGCGCAATGGCCTTGTTACTGCCGAGCCACTGTGCTGTGCGCTCCCTCTCCTCGGCAATCTCGCCCATGACTGCCTCTTCGTGCTCGGTAGCCATGCGCATATACGATGCCTGGTCCTTGGCCTCCTGTCCCTGTGGCAGCCCCAGCCGCTGAAACCCGACCCCTGGCGGCGGGTGCGTGTATATCATTTGCATCGTGTGAGGTCGCGGCAGTCGTACGGGTAGTAGTGACCGCATCAAACACGCTCCGTGAATGTTGCTACGACTGCCTAACTGGAACCGGTGGTAGTGCATTTCACGGAACCGCCGCATAGGCGCCTCTGCTCGCTTACTAGCCCGCCTGCCCTGGTTCTGAGCCATAGCTAGATGCAAAATGAAAAAGAAAAAATATTTTAAAATTTTAAAGTTGGGGGGTTAGGAGAAAAGAGAAAGCTACTTTCGCCACTTTTCTCCCCTTCTTCTTTCTTTCGTTTGTCGAATTTCACCTCCATTTTAACGCGTGTTTTTATCTCTATTATTTTTTTTTTGGTGCTGCTGTTGACGCACTCGCAAGTACTTGTATTACTACCCAAATAGACCTATATAATGGAAAAGTACCAGGTAAGCCCCGTTTATATTGCTCGAATCTCCATGCTGAGTTTGGACTACAGAATAAAAAACCTCTCACCACTCTTGTTGCGGAAAAAAAAACCCCTGTAGAAGATTGAAAAGCTGGGCGAGGGCACATACGGCATAGTGTACAAGGCCCAGAACCGCGAAACAAACGAAGTAGTGGCTCTGAAGCGCATTCGGCTAGATAACGAGGAAGAAGGCGTTCCCTGCACTGCCATCCGCGAGATATCGCTGCTAAAGGAGCTGAAGCACCCAAACATCGTGGGCCTGTTTGACGTGCTACACACAGAAAAGAAGCTGACTTTGGTCTTTGAGTTTATGGACTCTGATCTCAAAAAGTTTGCCGATGCCTATGGTGGCGACCTGGACCCATTGACTGTCAAGCACTTGCTCTATCAGCTGCTGTGTGGAATTGCTTATTGCCACCGCAATCGCGTACTGCACCGCGATCTCAAGCCTCAGAACCTGCTGATAAACAAGCGCGGAGATCTGAAGCTGGGCGACTTTGGCCTGGCACGAGCATTTGGTATTCCAGTCCGATCCTATTCGCATGAAGTCGTCACCCTGTGGTATCGCGCGCCCGATGTCCTGATGGGATCGCGCCAGTACGATACCTCAATTGACATCTGGTCTGTTGGCTGTATATTTGCCGAAATGTCGACCGGCCGGCCGTTTTTCGCTGGCAATTCTATCGATGATCAAGTCCTGCAGATCTTCAAGATCATGGGCACGCCAATAGACACGCTGACTGGCACACTAGCACAACAGCAGCAGCAGCAACTACAACAACAACAGCCAATGATGATGGGCCTTGGCGCGGTCAACGACGACTATGCGCGGCGAGCGTGGCCAGGGTGCACACAGCTGCCAGAGTGGAAGTCGAATGCGCCAATCTACGCCAGTGTTCCTCTTGAGCCATTGCTGCCGAAACTTAGCGCCAAGGGCATTGATCTCCTGCGCCGGCTGCTAGAGTACGCTCCAGAGAAGCGGATATCTGCAGAGCAAGCTCTGTTGCACCCGTACTTTGACGAGCTCAGAAACATCAGCGGTGGTGGAGGCAACAACGCCATCTGAGTTGAGCACAACTCCAGTTTGTAGCAATGCTGAATTGCTACAAGAGAGAGATAGCTCCTGAGACGCTTTGTTTATTTTTTTGCTGCGATATTTATAATTAGACCAACCCGGCGGGACATTGTCCGGAGCCATCCTCCCCCCGCACGTGGTTGTTTGTTGCCTATTTGTTGTGATTTTAATAGCGTTGGTTGCTGTAAATTGAGTTTTGACATCTCTTCCTGCCCACTCGCTTGCTCGCAGGGACCAGTTGCCGATAACAAGGCTAGCCGGAAGTGTGGGATCGGCCAGCTGCCGGAATAGAGTCGGCCACACAATGGGCCTCTTCTCCCCCACATCACCACTGGCGCCGCCGCCGCCGCCAAACAGGCAGTATGTCCATACATTTAACTGTTTGCTGAAACGGTCCAGCTAAATGGGGATAGCCGCTACTGCCGGTCCGGGGATGCAGACTGCGGGCGGCATGCTGGGGAGGGGGGAAGCTCCAAAGCTAAGCCGCTGAAAGTGGAGGGGGGAGGGGAATGTTGCTGCATCATCCCCGAAGTAGCAGTAGCAAGACACATTGTCTGCTTCAACACTGCAGCTAACAGTGCAAATGGCCTCCCTTGCATCCCTCGTGCATCGGGCAATTGTTGGTTCCTTCCTGCTCGAATCTTGTCTCATCCGCTCCAGGAACATTGTCCTTTCTAATGCTCTATTAATTGACCCAGCACCCGCGACACATCGCCAATAAATATAGGCACATCTGTCTGTCTTTTTTCCCTCTCCCTCTCTCTCTAGTATTCATTTCTGACACATATCTACACACTCGCGCTTTATTTGTATTTATTATCTGCTTCTGCCTACATACACACACACACCCGCGCTGCCAAAGACAGCCCTTATTAGTTCAAATGCTTTTCACCAAGGGCAAGCTCGAGGTCGTCCTCGACTCACCAGATGTTGTTCTCTACGGCTCACCTCGAGAAGCACGGTTCACAGAGATTACTGGCCGTGTTGTTCTCACATCAAAGTCGGCTCAGCCGACGAGCTCGCTGATAGTCAGGCTCAAGCCAAAGCACCAAAACCCATTCAACCCAGTGCTATCCCTTTTGTGGATGTCGGATATCACATACGCTATCGTCAAGGACGGACAGATCGATGACGCGTCGGTCGAGATACCGTATGACTCTAGCACGGGCCAGCAGCAGTGGCGCTTCGCCATGGCCATCCCAGGCAACATATTCGAGACAGTATACACGCCCGAGGTATCCGTAGCGTACGAATTGGTGGTGGAGATGCGCACGACATCGGTGTCCCACTGGGTTCCCTTTAGCAAACTATCGCACTCTGTGCCCATCTGTATTAAGCGCCTGCCAGCTACTGACTCGGCTTGGGCGACGATTGCCAATGAGCCCATGTATGCTTCGGCGGTATGGCGCAACAGCGTCGAGATGACTGCCATCGCCGGATCGCGGATCATGCACGACGCGCAGTCGTTTGAGGTCACTGGCGTAGTCCGCCCACTACACAAGGGCATGCGTCTGCTGTGCGCTGGCTTTGAGATCCGCGAGTCTCTGGAGGGCTACTTGCGCTGCCCAGCACAAGAGACCTCTCAGCGATCCACTGTAGCAAAGTGCTCGTGCGACATCACCACCACATCACTAGGAATTACCCGCCGCTCCGACCCTGTTAGCTCAGACATGGCCGGCGGAGTGCGCTTCAAGATGGAGTACCCGCCCGTGTCTATTCCACATCGCGCTGGCGTCGCCATCGACCAGGAGATCCAGGTGTTTGGGACGGTCAATGTACCGCGCGCATACACAGAGATCCAATACGACATTGCCACTGGTCCTATCCGCGTATCACACGAGCTGGTCTTCTCTGCCTCTATAGTCGACGAGCATGGGCAGGTGCACAATGTCCGCCTGTCGTCTGGCATTTACGTCTTGCCAAAGTCGACACAAGTTCCCGTGGATCTTCCCAGATATGAGCACTCCGACAAGGATATCCTCCTCGCCGCTGGCCGGCGTTGGTCACTAGACAGCTCTACCGTTTCATGCTTGCCCTCGTGGACCCAGTCCATGAATGCCCAACATATATGCCAGGATTCTCCGCCGCCAGCCTACTCGCACATGATCATTCAAAGCTCATGAGTATGAGTATGACCCAAAAAAAAATATTGATGTTTTTGTTTTTGTTTTTCTTTTTTTGTATCTTTTTCCAATGTATATAGACGTATTTAACTTGTGGACTCAGAGCACCTAACATAGCATCGCATTTCTACTTGCATACTTTTAAAGATGCGATCTGTTGTGAAACAGCGATGTTAGAGCATCCTTGCGATTCAGGTATAGGCAACTATAGCAGGTTAATGCCACCAGTGCGTGAAATCATTCCTATTTGCATGCTCTCGGTGGAATGTCACACCGTTGTAAACACATTGTCTGCAGCGATATCAATGAATATTTGCCATTGTACAGGCTGCCATCGCGTGTTTGGTAGCTGTGTGGCATTTAAGGCGCATATAGTAGTACAACAAACAACAGCACTGGAGTGGTGCAACGTGCAATGGCACACCGACTTATGCACACCAAGAGTAGTCCTCAACACAGAGTGTATTGGCTTTCTGTAGCTGCAAAGTCCCTCCACATGGTCAAATCGCTAGTAACATCTCCAGCGACCACCGCAACAACAATTTACAACTGTATTTAATCCCGCGTATCCTTCATCACATCACAAAGATGCAATTCATGCTCTCCCTGATTTTACCATACACGCTGTGCGAGAGGGATGTGTTCTACCTAAATATTTTTATGTGGGCGTCAATTGTATATTAATGCATGTAGTGGCGGTACCAGAAATACGTTCTTGTATTTGTGCTACACTTAGGTCTATATCGCCAAATGAGTGTCATAGTTACTTGTTGCATTCATTTAATATTTGACTACGACATGTGATATCTGGCTGCCTCCTTGAGCTTGATTAGCGTGTATAACAACGTATTGACGGGTGTAGGTACTCCGTGCTGCTGACCTAGGCGCACCAAGTATCCATTGATCCACTCTGCTTCGGTTTGCCTGCCTGCGTCGATGTCTTGGAGCATTGATGAGCGGTTGCGAGCAGAGGAATATGCAATGTGCGAGACATACTCTTCAATCGCTTGCGTCGTCAGCTCACAGTGCAAGTGAGGATGAGCTCGCGCATACACAGCAGCAATCTCGGCGCATGCTGACGATAGATAGCTCCGCATTGAATCATAGTATCCCGCGTCGGCGCATTGCTGGGTACCATTTAGTGGCGGCGGAACAATGTACCCGTTGCGACAACCAGTCAGCGCGGTCACAGGGCTGATGACTGCGTTTGCCGCCAGCTTGAGCAATAGCTGCAAGTGCAAGTCAGACCAGTTGATGATCGTCGCCCCCAATGGCAGAGAGCTCAGCGCCTTTAGCATATCCAGCGTGGATGGCGGCAGCGGCGGTGGGGGATTCAAGAGCGAAGGTCGCACGGCAAACTGGCAGCTCACTTTAGCAGTGTGATGTGTCGTGAATTCGTCTTCAGGCACACGAAGACATCCGTTTGCGTTCGTTCCAATAATAAATGTCGGTATCTCGCTGATAAGCTCTCGCTGGTGTTGCTGTGGCGATGGATAAAACTCTCGCTGAATCGCCTCGTATGTACCCATGCCGTTTTGCAAGAGCACAACAGTTGACTTTGAGTTGAGACTGCCTCGCACCGACCAGTATGCCTGCAATGCATCGTGCGCTTTGGTCGTAATAACTAGTTTGTCAATGTGCGATTGCTGGTCCTTGTCATTATGCAAGGATGCTGTTGACATGGCTTGTATATCCTCGGCTAGCCACGGAACCATGTCGTTGCCGCCGCTGCTGCTGCTGTCTATGCGTAGCAGCTTTCTGGAGGGTTGCGAGCGTGCCCAATCGTCGACAACGCTGATGCGCCCGCCACTACGGGCAAAGCGCTCAGCCGAGGCTTGTGACCGGAGCAATAGCGTGATTGGGTGGCCAGATTTCCGAAGATGCGCTGCAAACAGCAGGCCCACGGCACCTGCACCCAGCACATGTATGCGTGACCCAGTGCTTCTGCCCTCGAGCGCCATTGAAACCCCCGAAAAGTATAGACGACTACAAGCCAGAAAGCACAGCAAAACTAGTCAGTTATTGACATTGGCTCTAATGCGCCAAAGGCGAAAAAAAAGAGGCAGTGGAGCCGCCGATAACAATGCCAACGACATACCTTGACATCCTTGTCTTTATAGGACTTACCAAGACTTGGCGCTGTACCTTTACAATTATCAAAGCAAAGAGAAATAGTACAGATAAAGTACAAGAGAAAAAGTTGTGAATGAAAATATAAAATAATATATATAATACAAATGGAGGTGTTACGGAAGCAAAAGAGAAGAATCCTCGCCGAATTAGGCTTTTCCTGGATTTACCAAAACGGTATCTGACGTCACAGCACTAAAATTGTCAGCGCTGATCTGCCAAGTCTCAGAGATCACGGGTAGGGTGGAACTCCGTCTCTGCATAAGGTGGGAAAATTTTGAATAGGGGTGAGGGGCTCAAGGAGCCCCTGAAATCGTATCATACGAGCCAGAAAGAGGGGAAGTGGCGACAGATCTGGAAAGAAAAACATCTTCTTTTCTCTTTTCTCTTTACTCTGCTACTTTTATTAATACCATGGCATCATCATCGACGTTACAAGCAAGCAAGGACAGCAGCAGCAGCAGTGCGGCTAATGCATACGCAGACGAGCCGTGGAGCGACCGCACACTTTCAAACTACATTGTCCGTGCTGAGCACCCATTCAACGCCGAGGTTCGACTCGACAAGCTAGTTGAGGACTTTGTCACGCCTACCGACAAGCACTTCCGGCGCAACCATGGGCCAATTCCCAACATTGATGGCGCCGAGTGGTCCATGTCTGTCGAGATCGGCTGCAGAGCGGCGCCAGCAAAGTCGTGCACCAAAACCATCCGCCTGGAGGATCTAGTCAGCCTCCGCCAATTTGAGGTGGTTGCCGTCCTCGAGTGCGCTGGCAACCGGCGCGACGGTCTAAAGGCGATAAAGCCTGTCAATGGCGTCATATGGGGACCTGGTACGGCATCCAACTCGCGATGGGGCGGGTGCCGGCTGCGCGATGTGCTGGTCACAGCGGGAGTTCCTGCTAACCTCTGCGATCCCTTCTACGAGACGCCTCGTCATGTAGAGTTTGCGGCATATGGCGAGGCTTCTGACGACGTGCACTATGCCTCGTCGATCTCGCTTGAGTGGGTGATGAACCCGCTAAACATGGTGCTGGTGGCCACCGAGATGAACGGCAAGCCGCTGTGCCGAGACCACGGATACCCCGCTCGCATTGTAGCGCCTGGGCTTATTGGAGCGCGCTGGGTCAAGTGGCTCAAGTACATTCGCGTGCAGGACAAGGAGTCGGACAACTTTTACCAAAAGCGAGACTACAAGATCTTGCCGCCGATGGCCAACGGTGGCAACTGCGAAGAGTTTTGGCCCCAGTTCCCGGCGCTGATGGAGCTCAACATCCAGGGCGTTATCTGCCGACCCACCGCCGACGAGCGCCTGTGCGTCGGCAAGCCGTACTTGGTCCGAGGCTATGCGCTCTCGGGTGGCGGGAGAGCAGTCGATCGCGTCGAGATATCGCTGGACGATGGCAACACCTGGGATCTAGCCAGCCTATACACGATGCACTCCAAGGGCAAGGAGAGCAGTAATGAGCGGGACTGGGCTGAAAAGCAATGGTCGTGGGTCCTGTGGTCGTACCGCATCGACAGTGTGCCGCCAAACTGCAACATCGCCTGTCGCGCCTGGGACTCTGGAGGCAACAAGCAGCCCAGCGCCGCTGTTTGGAACTACCGGGGAGTGATGAACAATGCCGTCTTCCGCGTCAAACCACAGACCACTAGCTCGGCACACAGCCGGTTGTAGGCGTGCGTGATTGTTGTTGTTTCTCTCGTTTGCTTTGGCACGCACAGCGCTGTACTAACCGGATACGACCTCACTCCGATCATCGATCTGCTGCCCATCCCCCCTTTTGCCAGACTATTATCTGCCGGTGCGGAACAGCAGCCTTGATAGATACCTTCTTCTTACTTTTACAACCCCTTTATTTAATACAGTCGATAACTATTTGACAACCGCCTAAAGGGCTTTTCTAATCGACGCCGCTGGCAGGCCCAAGAAGCCCCTGCCAACAATTGTGATTGATTGGTGCTGTCGCAGAGACCAGGCGGAAGGCTGGCGAGAGACTAAGTAGAGTCGTCGGGCGAGGATCAGACGGGAGGCTGATCAGTGGCACAATAACTTTTACTAAGATAGATTTATTACAATCAGAAGTTGTTAACAAAGAAACCAAACCAAAGCACTTTCCCCCGATCGCCTGTAAATATGTCTTGCATAATTAAAGCTATTTAGGAGAGCAGACGATGGCAAGGACCGGAGAAATAAGGCATTGTCACGGATTCCGCGGACCAACCACTCAAGGATCAGCGAATCACGGGACTGGGTGCGACTTCGAGCTAGTGCAAAAATATGCATCTCTTCCATTTCTCAAGATTTTTTTTTTGTCTCAACAACAGCACTTTCTTTCTCATCTTTTTGCTCTCTGCGATCACGTCGGCTGAGGTAGACTTTAGCCGCCTTTTAAAAAATAGTGTAATTTACTTTTGTTTTTTTGGCAACTAGAGTAATTGTTGGTAAGTACACCGTTTATGACACAGCAGAGTTTTTGTTATTGTCGAGATCATTGAAAAAGATTATTTAGTCTTTCTTCTTATTCTTATCCTTCTTCGTCTTGGACTTTTTGGACGCAGGTTCCTTGGGCGCAGGCTCTTCCTGAGTAGTCCTCCTACGCGAATTCCTCTTTGGCACAGGCCCCTCGGGAGTAGTCGTCGTCTTGGCCTTCCTCTTTGGTCCAGTCGTCGTTGTCTTGGCCCTCCTCTTTGGCGCAGGCTCCTCTGTCGTTAAGCTATCAGCTGTCCTTTTGGTCTTAGTCTTGGCCTTGTCAGACGCCGCCTTCTTTTCGTCTTGCTTCTTCTGTCCCTTTGTTACCCTTTCGTACGCTTGCGCCCATTCGGCCTCTGGGTCTAGCCCTGGACGCGCCATAACCAGTCTCTGAACGTACTCATTAGGAGACGCAAGGATATCGGCCACTTCTTGAGCCTGCCTATCTTGACTACGCTTAGCGTCCATCTTACGAGTCACACGACGCTCGACACGACGTTCGACACGACGCTGCTTACTATTAGACAATGGTACATCTGCATCATCCACTGGAGCCGTTAGGGTCTCAGTGTCAAACGCCGCTGCTGCCCTCTCCGCCGCCTGAGCTGCCTGAGCCGCTAGTCTCCTGGCGTCGTATGCCGGTGGCTTTTGTAGACGCTTTATGAAGCAGAGCGGTCTCTGACGCTTATAGTACTCGAGCATACCGAGATATCCAATGCTACGAGCGGCGTTGCCATCTCTATCCCAGATGACATGACAACGCGTGCACCGGCGAACGAAATGGTTGTTGCTCGGTTTGTAGTAGAAGGCGTGGCCGTCGGCAGCGTCGCCGACATCGCACATCTTGTAAGGTAAGTAGTCATCCTCAAACTGCCGGCAGCAATGAGAGCACACTTGCGAAGTGTTGAACTCGCTTACTTCGACGACGTGCCAGCCCTCCCGACGCAAAAAGTCAACAAAGGGCTGCATCGAGATGCTCGCGCGATGACCACTGCTGCTGTTAGGGAATCCACCATCTCCAAAGCAGATCGTCGCCTTGTGCTTCTCGAGGCCCTCCGTCAGCCGATGGCACACTTCCGCAATAAAGCTCCGCTTGCGCTTGTAGGTCACCCACCGACGGATGCGCCTCTTGAAGTCGATGTTTGTCTCCATCATATCCCGGAAGTACGGAGACCGGTACAAGTAGCGCAGCCGTTTCAGCGTCTCCTGCGACGTAGCTGTCTTTGCCGTTGGTATTTTGGACATCCACTGGCGGAGCCCCTTGATGCGGTCAATCTCGTCAGCATCTGCGTCCCTGTCATCGTTTATCCCGCACCGCTCGTAGTAGGCATCCGTGGAGAGCGAGTATCTCCAGTTTGGGTCCCGCAGGCGCCGTGCGACCATAATCGACTTGCGGCCAGGGTCAATACCCACAAACTCTCTGTCAAAGTGGTCAGCCGTCCAACCCCTGGCCGCAGCAGCAGCAGCCCTAGCAGCCTCGGCAGCAGCATTCGCCAGACGAGTGGCCCTCTTCTTGACCGACTCGCGCTCCTTAGGCGCATTTGGGAAACTCTCCCAGCGACGGGTGAACAAGGAGGCGCCGACGCAGTCAGTAGAGAGCGAGTTGCGAAAGTAGGTCTTGTGCCCGACCACAGTCTTACCAGGCTGAAGGAACAATTTTCGAGGGATCGTAATTTTCTCCGGCCAGTGTTGAAGCCTATGTTGCTCGAAGTTGGTGACATTAGTTTCGGGGCACTCGATGTCGGACGTTTTGGCAAGGTCGTTCAGAATATAATACCGGCCGCGCGTGTCTATGGTAATATAGCCGGCGGACGCGTGGTAGAGCGGAACAAGTGTGACCGGATTACCACCTAAGTCACGCAGCCGGATGATAAGACGATACATGAGGGAGAGGGCGTCTTGGTAAAAGGTCTTCTTCTTCGCCGACTTTAGCACCTCCGCGACCTCAGCGCCAAATCTCTGCATGTCTTGTTCGGCAGTCGTAGCGCTAACAGCAGCAGCATCATCATCATCGTCATCATCATCGTTATCGTTACCAACGCCATCAGGAGGGCTCCAATTTTTTCTATTGTCATCGTCGTCGTCGTCAGCCGCTTTGCCCTTGTTGTCATCGTCGTCGACCTGCGTAGCAACGACTTTCTTCAGCAGATTGAATATGATTTTTGCGCGATACCTGGCGTCCTTTTCGCGCTGACTGATCTCCCTTGCTTTCTTCTTGGCGTTCGCATGTGCGGCTTTTTTAGGATGGCTGTTGGTGGACGGCTGGATCGCAGGGTACCGACTGCTACTGCTGCTGCCATTGTTATTGATGCTAGCAGCTAAAGCACCATCGCTGGCGCATGTGTCAGACTGCGGAAGTAGGCTGTTGTGAATGGCCTGCTCCAAATCTGCATTGAAACCGTCTTCGTCAGTAGAGTCATCCCCATCCATAGTGACCGAATCGTCAACGTCCTGTGCAACACCCTTGCCCTTGTGGTCCGAGGCAGAGTTGGAACCAGCAGACTTTGTGGGTTGTTGACGGGTTATGTTTGGAGTAGCGTGCTATTCGTAGTAATAATAAGTAAATCAAATTTAGTAGCGTTCAACAAGTATTTACAATATACACATTGTCAACACGATTAGAACAAAACTACTTACTGTGTGCTGTCTGCGACTAGACTCGGCTTCACAACGAGTGCAGACGATCCGGTCGGGGATAGTGTGGTCGACACCTATCCCATCCCCCTGAGCCAGGCAAGCCTCAGGTGTATCGCCAAGCCTGTCGACAAGATTAACCGGCCCTACAAAAGCACTCTGTCTGCTAGCCAGCTCCTCGCTTGCTAGCTCGGCAACCATAATCCGACGAACCATAAGAGGTAGATTGCATAGTAAATGCATTCGTAAATCTTGCATATAATCGTTGAGTATATAATGCATGATATACGGAATGGCGGCTGGATGGGGGCCTGGGCCAGAATACCCTGGCCTGCCAACAAATGAACCTGGACTGATAGGAGGGGGCGCATACGTTTCATAGTATCTATACAAAATATAAAATGAACTTTTCTTCACATTTGATTAATAGTTAAGTTGTATACATTGTGTAAATTTTAGTGTATAAATAAATAAATAGTAAAATTACTTACTCGTTAAATGCTGCCCTTTCTAGAGGACACTTAATCTTTGCTTTGGCCTTGCGACCATTGCGAATCATAATCAGCATATGATTAAAAGTCGTTTCAGAGATCAGAGGAAGTTTTCCTCTGTACTCCATTTTGCGTTGCAAAAACAGCAAGAATAATTGACTTGCCTCAAACCGCAAATATGCGGAATATCTTACAAGCAAGTCAATTCCATCTAATACCTTGTCATTTTTGAAAACTGAGCTTAAGCTCATGCGTAAGACATGGCAGAAATCTTTCCACCAATGCCCAGCCCTTGGGTCTGGTTGTTCTTTACCAGGTAGTGCCATATTGAGTTGTCAATAAAACAAAAGAGTATAAAGTTGCAAGAATAAAACATGTCTAAGAGAACCTGAATCTCGCTAAGTTCTTTTGAACATTTTAAGGTTTTGATTGGGTAATACATTTTTTATTTGGTGATGTCAGCAGGTGTACAAGAGAAAGCAAGAAAATGTAGTGATTGGTGAGAGGGGGCAAAAGTGTTTTTTTTGTCTGTAAGCAAATGGGAGAGGGAGAACAGAGTTGGAGTATAACAGCTATAAAAGGGCCCATGCTTCCCACTCCAGTGAAATATTCTTTTCTTTTTTGGACTGAATTTGCTATATATTGTGGATTTTTTTTGACTATCTGTGGATTTTTTGCATGTATATATATGGTTGCTAACAGTAGTTATGCGTATGTGCATATGTGCATATGTGTGCTTGTTTGTTGTAGGTCAAGATTACTGACAGAAGAACTGCTGTTGGTTTGTTGGATTTGTGCTTGCGTGTTTTTTTTTTTTTGGATTTTTCCAGAATTCACTTTATAGCACTATAAGTGGCGCATACAGTTGTGCAGATTCGTTCTGTATTTCTGGTTCAGCGTCCATAAGGGCCCCATGCGGGCAAGAGGTTGTCGCGGGGGATTTATGAGGCTGTTTAGGCGGGTGGCTGGTTGTGGGTAACTGCGATCTGCTGCTAATGTCTTTCCAGTCTCTGACCCTTGCCATTGTCGGCAGCCCATTCTTTGTTTTGGGAAATTTTAAAGGTGGACTCAGAGCCTCTAACCCACACACTCACTCATCCATCCTCGCACACTCACAGCCGGCTGTGTACACAGCAGGCTGAACGCGTGATTGATTGGCGCTTTGGCCTGTGTGAGTCAGCAAGATTGTAAGATCGCTATCTCTCCTCTTCTTTTACGTTGTTCCTTTTTTTTTTCTTCTTTTTTTTCCTCCTCTACTATTTACTAATTGCACCTTCGTTCTGATACCATGTCGTCGCCCTCTGACCGTGTCCTCAACGCCGGTGTGCTTGGCGCCACAGGCACCGTCGGCCAGCGCTTTATCGTGCTGCTGTCTCAAAACCCCATGTTCCGCATCCACTCGCTCGGGGCCTCTGAGAGATCCTCTGGCAAGCCCTACAGCAGCGCAACCAAGTGGAAGATGAGCGAACTGATGCCAACTGAGGCCAGGAGCGTCGTTGTCAAGGCCTGTGACCCAGCTCTGTTTGCCGGATGCGACGTTATATTCTCTGGCCTCGATGCCAGCGTGGCTGGAGATATCGAAAAGGCCTTCTTCGAGGCCAACTTTGCGGTCTTCTCCAATGCAAAGAACTATCGCATGACGCCCAACGTGCCACTCTGCGTGCCCGTTGTCAATACCGACCACTATGCGCTTATCGCTGGGCAGCGAGCCGAGATGGGACTGACGAAGGGATTCATCGTTACAAACTCCAACTGCTCAACATCGGGCCTTGTCGTGCCACTGAAGGCCTTGCAGGACAAGTTTGGCCCGCTAAAGCGCGTGGTTGTCACTACACTGCAGGCAATCTCTGGCGCCGGATATCCTGGAGTGGCGTCGCTGGATATTCTTGACAACATTGTGCCATTGATATCTGGCGAAGAGCCAAAGATCGAGGAGGAGGTGCTAAAGATCCTGGGCGGCATCAACGCCGACGCCTCTGCCTGTGCACCACTGTCCGATCTCCGAGTGTCGGCCACATGCAATCGCGTGCCAGTTGTGGACGGCCACACCGAGTGCGCCAACGTCGAGTTTGCAGGCCCGCCGCCTACCATCGACGAGATCAAGCAGTGCTTGCGAGAGTACACATGCGAGGCCCAGACCCTCGGCTGCTACTCGGCTCCTGCGCAGGTCATCCACGTCACCGAGGAGGAAGATCGCCCTCAGCCGCGCCTGGACCGGAATGCTGGCGAGGGCATGTCCGTTACCGTTGGCCGCATCCGCCCCTGCCCCGTGTTCCACGTAAAGTTCACGCTGCTCGTTCACAACACGGTTCTGGGTGCTGCTGGCGCCAGCATCCTAAATGCCGAGTATGCCGCCAAGAAGGGCCTGATCTAGATAAAAGTTTTTTTAAATAAGATATCTCACTGCTAATAGGCTGGAAAGTTGTTATCTACTTCGTGCTGCCATCCAACTAGGCCCTTGGCAATGTCATAGCACTGCTCGTAGCCAAGCTTGTTGCGAATGTACACCACCGCCAGCTGGGACAAGTTGCCACGCCGGCACACAGTATACACGGGCGCACCGTCAAGCGTGCGGATGGCCTGCTCCAGCTCGTCACGACGCTGGTCAAACTGGTCGATGGGGATGTTAAGCGAGTTGGGGAGACTGCAAATGTCAAACTGCACCTCGTCACGCACGTCTAGCAGCAAGTGCTTGGCCATTGCGTCGCTCACAACTCGACTGTACTCTGTGCACGTTACACGCTGGCTCGGGTCGTCCAAGATCTTCCAATCTGGCGCATTGTCGTTGGGACCAGATCCGCAGAATGCCGCATAGTCGACCAGCTCCTTGACGGTTGGAATGTCACCGCACACTGCGCATGTAGGCTTGCGCGAACGCAGCTTTATCGAGCGAAAGTGCGGCTGACTCTTGTACGAGAATATCAGCAAATTTGGGTCCTCCGCCGCCTTTCTGCCGGTAAGCACTTTGACGACCTCCATGGCTTGCAAGCAGCCTATTACTCCGGGCACGACTCCCAGCACACCAGTCTCCGAGCAGCTCGCCATGGCGTCGACTGGTGGCGGCGTTGGGAATAGGCAGCGGTAGCAAGGCCCGCCGTTGTAGTTGTATACAGTTAGCTGGCCATCTAGTCTGACTGCGCTGCCGGAAACCAGAGGGAGGTCGAGCATTACACACGCGTCGTTGATCAGATACCGGGTGGCAGCGTTGTCCGTGGCATCGACGACCAAGTCGTACCCGCGCATGATCTCTTTGGCATTTGAGCTGTCGAGTAGGACGTCGTGTGCACGCACGCGGCATAGTGGGTTCAGCCGCGACAGGCCCGTACACGCAGATATCACTTTGGAAACGCCGCAGGCGGCTTCTGTATGGATAATTTGCCTGTGCAGGTTGCTGTAGTCGACTGTGTCGTGATCAACTAGGCCTAGTGTGCCGACGCCCATTGCCGCAAGGTAGAGAGCACATGGAGAACCCAGGCCGCCAGTTCCCACTACAAGCACCGAGCTGTCTCGCAGTTGCCGCTGGCCCTTGGTGCCGATCTCTGGGATCAGCAGTTGGCGGCTGTACCGCCGGATCTCCTCAAGCGAGAGCTTATCCTCAGCGAAAGACTTGGCTGTTGGAACAGTGCTCTCGGCTGCTTCTAGCCCGCAAAGTTCGGCCATGATCTCTAGCTCTTCGTTGCGAATGGCGCTTAAACGCGCCTTGAGCTCGCGGATACGCTCTCTGCTGTCCATTTTTAGTAAGAAAAAGATAAATGTCAAGAACAATGGAAGAGCTTGAAGTCGCAAGACCGCTAGTGGGCCTGTGAGCAAACCGTCATAGCGTGCACTAAGCAATTATGGACTGCGAATATATATACAAATACGAGCTTAAAAATAGTTATACAAAGAGTAGAAACAACAGATATCAGGCGGTCTAGACGAACAGAGCATCGGCAGAGACATTGGCATTGGTGTGGTGCGGTGGTGGGATGGGAGGAACCATCGATTCTGAGAGTGGTGCTCTGAGTCGCGCTCGAGAGCATAGCTTGCGGATCCTGCTTGTACGAACAACGTCCTGCCCTGGCAAAACAGAATCGGGCGAAACTAGCGTGCGCTCGACCAAAGTTGCGCCAGCGCCAGGGTAGGCTGGCGGCGGAAGCACATCGCCCAAGCACTGGTAGCCATCCAAAGCAAGTGGACAGCTATCGGGTGCCTCAGAGCTGTAGCATTCCATGCTGCCAGACTCGCTAGGATATGTCGTGTCAACTAGCACATATTCGGACATGAGATCCTCGTCTCGTTGCACTGCTGCGCCCACTCCCGATTCGATGAGCTCATCGGCGATAGTATCCTCATAGCGTGGAAGGTCGACGCGCTTGCGAGTGGACATTGGCATAACAAACACTGGCGTTACCAGCCGCAGATTTTGCGAGCGCCCGGCTGCGTCAGCAACTGTGATAAATAGAGACAGCTCGTGGCTGACGCGAATTGGGCCTCGCCGAATGTCGTACTGGATGCCCGTGTAAGCCTCGGGCACAGTTAGGCTGCGCGAAGTACATATCTCCTCAATCAGCGGCAGTCCTACTTGCTCAGTGGACATGCCGTTGCCAGCAGGCTTTGTCGACTGAGGACTGGGCATGTCTACCGAGTTGTCGACCACCACCTTGCGCATGGCAAATGAATGGGCGCTTCCAAGGGTGCCGATGCTGTGGCTAATGCGTTCAGTGATCTGAAAGCCAGTGCGCACCAGCGACATTCCCTTCACCAACGGCCTGATTACGCCGCGCACAGACAGAACCTGCTGGTCATATATGATACGAGACTCTGCAATAAGCATCAAATCCAGTCGGTCTTGCCAGACTGCGCTTTCTGAAATGGGCTCGCTGGCAAGGAGTGCCCACTGCGAGTCAATGGAAGGCGCGCGCTTAATCGCAATGGGGACTGCCTTTGACTGTACGACCGACGCCAATGTTCCGGGTGCTCGTGCTTGTGCAACTAGCTCGTAAGCGACAAAGCTGTCACTGCTAAAGACAGTCTCTGCGATAGAGCCCGGGATGCCAATGGAGAATCTCCACTCGTGCTCCTTGTCAGAGATATCTCTGTGCAAGATCTGAGGCGCCGTAAGACCATTGGACACCAGTACGGTTTGCAGGCAAATATCTGGAGCAACTGGGTTCTGCGATTGGAACAACCGTGCTCGCTGGGGACGAAGGGTGACCATGAGCGATGTGAGCTGACTTGTGTGCTTTGTCGATACCGATACCCGACCCGTGATAAGCGTGCCACTCGCCTCGCCGGGTCCTCCATAGAGAATGGCTTCGGGCGAGTCCAAAAGTATGTTGATTGATGTTGTATTGAGCATTGCTTGTGTGTGTGTGGCCGCCAATGTTGAAGCACTAGCTATATTGAAGGTCAATGCGAATAGAACAACGTGAAGGAAAATGCAAGGATGATGTTTGACGAGGAGAGTGAAGAACTAAGATGTGTTCGTCTTCACCGGGGGCAAAGTGTAGGTGCCAAGCTCCCACCAACACAGGTGCCAAAAGAGCAAACCGACAAAGAGGAATTGCACTCTCTTTCTGGCCATAGCTGACACAACAAAAAAAGTTGCTATGTGAGTGCCAGGGACAATCATTGTAGAAAGGTGGACCGGCAGGACCTTTTGCGCCTTGTGGAAAGCCTGAGCCATCCTCTTTCTAGGCACGAGACAAAAACAGGAAGAGATTGGCCAAGCTACAGGCGGTCTTTGACGCCAGTCCCGTGCAAAGAACGTGCAATGGCGCTTTGCGAACAGGGCGTGATTGATTCACAGTCCTCACAAGAGATACCGGCTATACTCTTGAAGCAGGATGCCTACATGTCGCATATGCAGATTCAAGAGTTAGCGAGCCAAATCGGATTGCAAAATTGGTAATAATATGCACGTTTTTGCCACTACTCACCTAGTGCGAGCAAGCTGCTCCCGCTCATTGCCTCGTTAAGCGATCTCTGCCCTGGCGCGATCTGCTGCGACAACTTTTCGGCTTCCCGGCGTGCGATCGAATTGCTGATGCTGGACAGTAACTCCGATGACGGGAGCGGGAGCTGCGCTTGATCAGCAGCATCTGGGTCTTCCGGGTACTGTGCAATAATGTCCTGTAGCTGGCCAGACATCAGCTTATCCACTCGTCTCGGCTCTTGCTGACGTCGCAGCGGGTTTTCGGTAGTGCTGTATACGTCCTCGGGAGCTTGAAACTCGCTGACATTCTCTTGCAAAAACTCGCGGCTTGTCGGCAAGAGATTCCAAGCACCTGAACTTCGCCAAGCCATGGGTATAACTGGTGCATTACCCATGATCGCGCCCACAGGCAAGGTTTTGAACAGCTTGTCGTTGTCAGTCGGAAACATGTACAGGCAGTCGAGGGACAGGTCCAAGCACTCTTGGCAGCTGGGTAAGTGGCGGCTGCACGACCTCTCGAGCAAGCGACAGCGCACACACATGAGAGTAGCGATTTGTTTCCTTGGGCCGCCCGTGTCATTTGCCTGCGGCGGCAGCTCTGGGCTCTGTTCTGCAGATTCTTCGAGCAAGCTGCTGGACGAGTTATGTCTGGAGATGTTCGGACTTTCTATGGCCGATTCTCCAGACGACTGCCAGTGCATCTCGTTATCCGTGTTTTGTAACTCATCCATGAGAAGAAAAAAAGTCGACAATAGTGGCAAAGATGTCGAGCACAGCAGAAAAGCTCAACTTTCTCTCTAGAACGCTTCATCCGTCCTTGATCAGTGAGTAATGGGGCCAGTATTGCTGAGCAAAGCGAACAGATATCTTTGTTGATAGTACTTTTCTGTCATTTAAGAACAGTCACTAGCTTGTTAGTTGATGGCAAGTAGCTCAACATCGAAGATGAGAGTGGCACCGCCGGGGATCAGACCTGGAATACCACGAGCGCCATAGCCAAAGTCGCTGGAGATAGTGAGCGTGGACTTCTCGCCGATGCTCATTTTTGGGACTGCCTCGTCCCAGCCAGCAATAAGCTGTCCTACGCCAATCTTGCTGGTAAAGGGCTTCTTGCGCTTGTACGAGGAATCAAAAATGTCGCCATTCTCGAGTCTTCCCTCGTAGTGCATCGTGATGGTGTCGCCGGCCTTGGGGTAGTTAACACCGTCTCCTGGCTTGATCACTTTGGTTTCGACGCCCATTGTTAATTTAAAGATTGCAGAAATAAAATCAGTTTATGTTAAGACGAAAAAAGATAACACGCCACGCGCTGAGAATAAAATTTGACGGTCTAGTGCGCGAGCCGAGACCTGTAGCTTCTCGAGTTGAGCCGCTGCAATCACGTGGCGATTTCGCTTTTGGTGTCTGCGCCTTTAAGGGGGACGCGGCACTTACTCTCTTCCGCACGCCCTTTACACCTCCCTTTTCTTTTACTCTACTCACTATTTGATACACCCAAGTGGTTGCCGCAATGCACCCCTAGGGCTCCTTGTTACTCTCTTCCTTACCTTTTACTTTTCTTCCTCTTCCCTAGACCGCAAATCCAAAACTCCATTCTGTCCCGACTCGCCGCTTCCCTCGCTAGTATTTTCGCCCTGCCATGCGGCAGACGCCTGTTTCCTCTAACGCGAATGCACAGAGCCGGCAAACTTCGCTACATTCCTCTACGTACAGTACTGTCGGAATGGGTGCTGGCGGACTGCCTCGAGCTCAGGCTATGCCATCGCCGTCAGACCTCACCTCCATGTATACGCGGCAGTTTGCCGCGTCTAAAACAACCGTGCCTAACATTTACCAAGCAGCCGTGTCAGCAGCAGCCGCTACTGCCAACCAAACATACACGCATGGCCTAACGGTGTTGCAGTGTGCGCGGTCGCGAGCACCAGTCGATCCTCACGTGTACCGTGACTGGCTCATATTCGAGGAGCGACTAAAGCAAAGCTATCGCCGCCTTCAACGCAAACGGCGCAACTATCTAGGTAAGGTTTTTGCTCTGCGGCAAAGAGTGTGCGCCTCTTGCATTTTCCATTGTACACTCCACATCAAGCCGCACAGATGCCCGGCATCGACCTACATGGCTACCCTTTGGTAGAAAGTGGGGTCTCATTCCTATTGATTTCGCGGTGCTCCATTGTCTCTGTATCGCGTGCTTATTCACAATGCCTACGCTTGGCTAGGGGTTGGCTCAGTATGCATGCTCACTCAGCGGTCTGTGCGTTCTACTTTCTATCATGTAGTCCAAATCGTTGCATTTGGCATACTTGTATTTTACTTTGCTTGGTTTGGGTTCTTTGGCACCAAGTCGTACCGATTTACGTGCAAGCTACTGAGCGCGGGCTCTGCGTACTGTATCTACCTTATTGTCACCAACCGGCGGTTCCTCCAGTCTATCAAGTATCCTACGCAGTGCAATCGAGCGCTGCATCAGCTACGAATGCGATTCGAAACCACCCCACTACATACTCCGAATCCCTTTATGGTTGCATCCGCCATCTCTGCTGCTACCTCGACAGACAGTGCAGCTATATTAGCGTCGACGCCAGGTATATCTAGTCCAGGCATAGAGTCGTCCAAGCCAGCCTTTAGTCCCTCGCACGGAGGCAGTTCTGCTAGTGACGCACCCTCCTTAGCCAGACCGCCGAGTTTTATGACAGAGTCGCAGCTGTCCTTTTTCCCAACTGTGCCGCGACAGCTTCGAGATGGTTATACGGAGTTCAAAGCAACGTACTACCGCAAGCGTGATGCGGCGAAAAGGCGTCTACAGGAGCGGCTGCGAAGAGACAAGCAGCAAAGGCCGCTAGTCAGCACGCCTGTTCTCAAGTCTGGTGAGCGTAGACACAAGCAACGTGCGCAGAACGACAGTTTCTCTCACTATCATGACAGCAGTCCTCAGGGAAGCCCTCTGTCAGCCAGCGCATCCACTGCTTATAACAGTGGCAACAGCTTGGGATTGGCCTCGTTCCTATCCGGAGCTGACAGTGCTACTGACGACAGCTCAACAACTACATCATCTGTTATATCGCGACGCCCCACGTCTGAGGATAGAGGCAGACGTGCTCGATCAAGTCTAGCGTACTCACTGTCGGAGCATGCATCCAGCTCAGAGAACGAATCACACGTAGCACCACCAGCAATGTAGGAAGTAAATCAAATATATAAAAGAAAGAATGCGAGATAGGCTAGCGTCCCATGTCTAAGGTAGGCTGCTTACCAGTGCATGACCTCGACGCGGTATTTCTCGAGCTTTTGTACACGCTCCCAGTACGTTCCCGAGGAACCAACGCCCTGAGCACACTTGGCGTTGGGCTGGATCTCCTTTTGGCGCTCAGCCTGAGTCTTTGTCATACCATTGGCAAGAACAACCTCGTCGAGACCAAGGTCGCGTCTCTGTTTGGCCAGGTCATTCGCAGCACGCTCCTCTCTCTGGGTTTCCCAGACCAGATGGAAGGGAATCAGACCGATTCGCAACAGCTTGAGCTGGTCGGATATGGCCAGAGCGGCATTGGTCGCACTAGAGAGCTGCTTGATTAGACCGCGGTAGTTTGTGGATAGCATGATGTTGGAGATGTGGGCGTCGAGCACCAGAGACACGAAATCGACGACTTGGCCGAGCTCGGGAGCGCCGACAAGCTGGCTGGGCAGATCGAGGGCTGGAGCCCACTTTTTGGTAAATGTGCGAACAAGAGTGGTTCCGGGTTCCTTGCCCTCAGAGCCAGCAAGCGCGGGCACAGTAAACACAGTCAGCGACTCGTCCACAGCAGGCACGCCCTCGTGCGACGGCGCAAGCAGGCCGTTGGCCTCGGCAATCACTCGCGTAATAGCATTTGCATCGCTGTGGCCATCGTCATCCTCGTCAAGACCGTTAAGGATATCAACGTCGGGTGTTGCGGCAAGCTTTGCGCTGGCGGCGATTTCGACATTCGCGCCAAGAGATGTCCAACCATTGAGCCAGGTCATTAGCAGGCGAACAACACACGCGACATGCTCGAGCGAGAGGCGAGAGAGAGCTAGGCGCATCAGGTCGTCGTTGGCAGCAATAGCAGTGATGGCGCTGACTGTGCTAACAATGTCGGCCGAAACCCGATCTGCGACATCGTCAGTGGCCATCAATGCATCGGGCGAGGCAACAAAGAGCTCGCCAATGTGAGCACCGTAGTGTTCTAGCTGGAGCTTGAGTGCGTCTACTACGTGGTCCTCAGGCAAATCGGGGCAGCGGCGCAAGGCGATGTTGACCAGAGTCCAGGCAGGGTCGCTGGCAAGAACGGGGGTTCCTTTAAAGTCGACGCGAGCCAGCAAGTGCGGCAGTAGGCCGGGCGCTGGAGCGTGGGTGTTGCACAGACCGCAGTTAGTAAGCATAAACTCAACCACGCGCGGCGCAAAGAGCGGGAGCTGTGACGAACGCGACAGGCCCAGTGGCTCTGCAAAGCACCTACGCATAACAGAGGTCATGAGATGCGCACTGATCCACGTTGGGTGCTCGTCATCGGCCAGGTCGCCAGAGACATTTTTGACGCCAATGTGGTCCATGAAGAGCTGCGTGTATTGGTCGCCGTCAACCGCCTCCGAGACATCAGTGAGTGCCAGTAGCACTTCGTTTTCGTGGCGCTGCGTAGTTTCGCGACGCTGACGCACGTCTTGGAACAGTTTGCCACCGACGGACGAGTGCTTTTCTGCTAGCGCAGACGCCGTGCCATCTACAATGGCCTCCCATCCGCTGCGCAGAACGCCTAGGCCCTGCTCTTGCTCTTCGTGGAGCAAAATGTTAGACGAGTGGATGGACTTTGCCCGTGTCGACTGCTCCTCGGGATCGACATAGTACTTTGCGTTGTTTTTTAGCCGCAGCGACGCCAGCAGCGTGACGGGAGGAAGGAGCGCTGACACGACAAAGGTCTCCACATCCCACGCAACACTCGCGTCGGCGAGAGCAGCAACAGCAGTTGCTGCCTTCTTTTTAGTCTTGGCAGGGCGAGCAGCAGACAAGTCATGTGCACTATCTAGCGCCGCATGCGAGTCGGCAGTGTGCGCAACCGTGACTGCAATCGAGATTTGGTCATTGGGAGCACCAGACTCGCTCAGGCGTGGGTTCAGGGTCTGCACTTGGTATATTAGCCGAGGCAGTGACGAGCCCTTGGATCTAGCAAGCAGATGTGCCGACGCAATTGGAAGCGACTTTTCGGCGTGCAGGCAGCCGTACTGGATATCCCAGACCGACAACACACTTTCGTACGG
>JANBQS010000020.1:0-61058 GCA_027577415.1 Coemansia sp. RSA 922 | reverse complement strand
TTTTTGCTTTCTTCCTCACTCATTTTTATTAGGCATCCGATTTGGTCGCTCAAAGATCTCCATCATCAATATTTTTTCACTCGCCGCCGCTCCTAATTGCTTGTGGCTTCAGAGTACTACAATTGTTCACCACTACTCACTCGCGACGCTGTGGTCTCAGATATCGCCTTTGCTTATAAGCACGCCCCCACTTTTTCCCTGCGTTTCTGCGAAAAGCGAGCGCTAACTGATTCATCACACTCTTTTCTTTATTCCTTCATATCCTTTCTTGCTTTATCTTTATCTTTGTTTTTCTTTTTCTTTCTTTTGGCTACACCGCTTGCTAGTGCTGTTTATTTTCAAAAAGGGGGAGTGCCTTGTCTCGTCGGACCTTTATTCTCTCTCACGTCACGCTCGTCACACGCCTCTCTCTCTCTCTCTCTCTCTCTCTCTCTTTTTACAATTAGCAATGACGACACGGCTCTCGCGCTGCAGCTACAGGCAGCATCGCCTGCACAACCAGCAGGCAGGCCGCTGGTTTTGCTTGCTTTGTAATGTGAGCTATGAGAATTCGTGGGCCTTTGAATCACACCTTACTCTGTTTCACTCTTCCCGATAGGGTTAGCTCGCTCTCTCGCTCATCCTTCACACTCCCGCCCGATATGCGGTCAAGATCACACTCGCAAAGTTGGGGGGTTTGCAAATCAGCATACGTGCGACGCAAATCCACATACCCGCCCCATGTACACACATTCTGGATCTACTTTCTTACTAAACATGTACCAATCCTACTTGATTTACTAATTAAAGTCTGATGTTGATGGTCGAGTTATAGCTATCAGCATCATCCCTCCCTAATTGTGCTACTGCAACGGGGGGTGCTACTAAGAAAAAATAACACTGAGGGCAGTAAACCATGCCGAGCTTACTTGAAGCGTTTCTTTTTCAGCAAACGAATCCCTTTCATCGACTCGATCCCTTTCTTTCTCTTGTTTGTATCTTTTACGCTATCTCACGGCGCTACACCTTTGTATTATATCGCTTTTATCACCATGTCCAAATTTGTTCCGTTCAACGGCAAGGGCCTGTTCCACTACAATCACGTCGACAAGGGGTACTTGTGCTCGTTCTGCACAAAAAGCTTTGGCTCGTTTGACCAGTATGAGGAGCACTGGCCCAAGTGCACTGGCGTGTGCACTGAGCGCCCCTTCAAGCCATTTGAGCAGCCGACTTACCCAAAGTTTCCGTCATCCTTTGTCGCGGCCAAGTCAGCTGACACCAAGTCAGCCAAGCCTAAGCCAGCCGAGTCTAATCCAGCCGCAGCCGTAGCAGCAACAGCTCCAAAGGAGACCAAAGCCGGTGATGCGCCTGCCAACCCCAAGAACAACAACAATAACAAGAAAAACAAGAAGGGCTAGCCTAGTTTATTGACTATTTGTATTCCAACAACGTTTTATGCTCTTTCTGGCCTTGCCAGCTCTATTTCCCCCCCCCCCCCCCCATGAACACGCTCAGTCGCTAAAAACTGGCATTGGTGAAATTGTGCTTCTAAAGTGAGCATTACTCTGGATGCTTGACGCCATTTGCAAACTCCGCTTATAGCGCCAATGCCAGCCAACTATAGTTTCTATTGGGCTACTACAGCTTCTCGGAAATGAACCAATTTCCTGGTGTCATCTGATGATCTCAAAAGTCACCAATCGACCCAAATGCGATGATTGAACTAGCTTTCCATTTTTCCTTTCGCTGTTCTTTTTTTCTTTCTACTTGATCTCGCAGCTATATAATTTTGCTATCTATATTGTGTTTTTAGTTTCCTACTATGGCAAGAGGCGGTACCAAGCAACGAGGGACAAGACGCAGCGCAAAGGCAAACGTGACTAGCCATGTTAGCTCGGATCTGCAATCCGCACATCAGCCAGTCGTTGAAAGCTCAGAAGGGGAGATCGAAGAGGAGAAAGAGAAAGCTACCAGTAGCAGGCGCTCTTTCGAATTGGAGGCCATTGTTGGCGACGCGAAGATTGAAGGGGTGCAGCATTTTGAGATACAATGGAAGGGGCTTGGCATTGAGCACAATTCCTGGCGTACAAAGGACGAAATGGAAATAGAGTACCCCAAGACTCTGGCCGAGTACCTGCTGGCGCTAGAAAATAACAGAGCAAACGTCAGCAAGTTTAACCGCCTATTTCAGTATGCAAAGGGTCAGTCCATCTCAGTGCTCAACACAGTGGACGATGTCGATTGTCCAGAGGATTTCACGTACATTAACCACAACATATACTCTGACGAAGTACCACGACCTTGTACGCCCATGTTCTGGTGTGAGTGCACCAACGGCTGTCACGAAGGCTGTGAGTGCGCGAGTGAGACAAACTACAACAAAGACGGACGGCTCATATCTGTGGGTAAGGGGCGAATAGTGGAGTGCGGCCCCCTGTGCAAGTGTGGCGACGAGTGCATCAACCGTGTAGTGCAAAATGGCAGCAAGGTAGAGTTAGAGCTTCGGCGCTATCTTCATAAGGGCTGGGGAGTAGTAACTAAGAGCCCCCTGAAAAAGGGTACGTTTGTAGCCGAGTACGTGGGCGAGGTCATTACCACTGACGAGGCAGAGAGGCGCGGATTCAAGGACAAACCCCAGGGCCTAACCTATCTGTATGATTTGGACAACGAGTTTTTTGCCAGTGACTGTAGTGACTTTTCGATTGATGCAAAGACTCACGGCAACATATCGCGCTTCTTCAACCACTCGTGTAATCCAAACATGAACACTCACTCGATCTATATCGAACACCGCGATCCGCGCCTGCATCGTCTAGCGATTTTTGCTACGCGCTATATTAGGATCGGCGAGGAGCTTACTATTGACTATTCACCGGGGGCAGTCGAAGGCGAGAGTGTCAAGACAGATCCATGCCATTGTGGTGCCACAAACTGTCGCAAGTTTATGTTCTTTTAGCATGTCCAAATGTAATCTACTGTTGATGTCTACTTGTCTATATTTATTTGCGGTGTTGTATTTGTTAAATCAAATATACCAATTAACTAAACGCTTTGGAGGCACTCTAAAATTCGTTGGCTTGGACGAGCTCTGCAAACTTTCCGCCGTTGGCTATCAGTTCTTGGGGAGGGCCCATTTCAACAATTTCGCCCTTCTCCATGACAATAATTCTGTCGCTGTTCATAATAGTGTCCAGGCGATGAGCAATGGTAAGCACAGTGCTGTCGCTAAACTCGCTGCGGATAAGCTCTTGCATCTTGCGGTCCGTCTCCTGATCCACGTCAGCAGTGGCCTCATCTAAAATCAAAACCTTGTGCTTGCGCATAATTACACGACACAGGCTAAATAGCTGCTTCTGACCATTGCTAAATCCTTCTCTGTCTTGTATCAGATACTTGTTGATTCCAGTCGCTGGAGTTCTTTCGTGTTCCATTTCAGGGGTTTTTGCAAATAGAAGCAATACTGCCCGCATCATCAAGCCGGAATTCTCCCATCTTAATCTTATATACTTTGCCTCTTCATCCTCTTCTTCCTCTTCATCCTCAATCTCGCTCTCCACTGCAGTATTACCGTTATTATTGCTGCTCGCAATAGATGTCTGGCTAGTCAATCTAGCTGGTTTGTGCTTGCGATTAGGATCAATCAACTCTGCAACGCCACACTTGATCATTGCCGCCCACATATCCTCAATGGTAAACTCATATAATGGATCCAAGTTCCGCTTGACAGTCCCGCTAAACATAGCCGACTCTTGCGGAATAATGCCCAACTTGGGTCGAAAGTCCCCCACACCAAACTTTGCAGTGTCATGACCGTCAATTTCAATTGATCCTTCAACGTTCTTGTTAAGCAGTCGGAATATAGCCTTGGCCAATGTCGACTTTCCAGCACCAGTACGTCCAACGATTCCAATCTTTTCTCCGGGACGAGCAGTGAAATTGAGATTCTTTAGAGCATAGTCCTGGTTTGCTCCGTACTTGACAGAGAGGTTCTTAAACTCGAAATTTCCACTATAGGGCCACTCGCTTGGTACACGGCAATCTTCCACAATATACGGCCCCTCTGGCTCAAGATCGGCGTACTGACGGAATGTGCCAACGTCTTCTGAAAACTGCTGCAGGCGGCTGGGAATTTTTACCAGCATTCCAACATTGTGGATCATGCAGTCTACATCGTCCTGGAACAACCTCAGCTGACCTGAGCTGGCCTTGTACTTTGTCAAATGAGACTGTGTAATTGCCGAGCATGTAGTCAAAAATTTTCCAGCAAAGCTAATACTGATAGTAGCCATTTCAGACAACAGGCTTGCAGACTTTGTTGGCTGTGTGATCTTTGCCTCTTCGTCCTTGTCAGAGGTGTAGCGTGACATGTAATGTGACTCTACGCCAAACATACGAATCATAAGACCTCCACCATTGATAATGCTCTCAGTCTGCGAATGCTTGCTGCTCACTTCTCGACTCATGCGGCGCAGTGAGCCTAATGCAGGGCTTGTGAACCTGCTAACCATAGTACGTGCCCAAACAACTAACGGCACAATAATAAGCAACTGGGGTGTTGCCAGCGCTGAGCGCCAAATAGTCAGCATTGAGTTGATTACATTTGCTGTCTCTGAGCACAAATATTCTGGAATTTCGTATGCCATAGTGGAAGAGCCATCATCATGCACAGATTCAATATCATACCGGTCTACCCTTTCAATTAGCGATAGTGGAGCATAAATTAGACTGCGCACAAAATCATTCTGTATGTCAACTTCTAGCTTTTCCTCAGAAAACATGTCACCAACATATCTTTCAATTAAAAGCAGTATCTCACTTGTAGCGGTCTTTAGCAGGCAAACCTTTAAGTACCACAGCACTGCATCGTGGCTGACAATGTTGGACTTTGCATTCTCCTTCAGCGCGGCAATGTTGTACCCCTCCAAAATAAAACTTGCAATGGGCTTGAAAATCGCGGGTATTATAGTGGTAGCAATAATATGCCAACCACAGAGTCTAAACACATACTTTGCATTATCTAGTAGTGTACGCTTCTGCTGTGGTAGTTGATCTTCGTCAGCTTCTGAGCATTTTGATAATGTTTCATCAGAAGTAGTTGCTTGGGGATCAGCATCAGTGGTCAAAGCTATCGTAGAGGAGTCTGTGTCGGTTTCAGTTGAATTAGATTTACAAACATCATCAATCTCAACGGCAGCAACAGAGGCAATATACTGGTGCTCCTTGGGTTCCTGGTAGACAACTGATGTCGTTTTATCGCCGACTGTGATAACTTGGTTGCAGAATGGCAGCATGGATTCAGAGTGCGTAGTAATAATGCGCAGTTTGTTTCCCAGCAACCCAGAGCTCAAGATGACATTATCCAGAATGTGGCGCTTGACATGGGCATCAACTGCCGACAATGGATCATCCAGAATATAAACATCGGCCTGCGAGTACACAGTTCTGGCCAAAGCTAGTCTAGCCCTCTGTCCACCAGAAATGTTGACTCCGCGTTCTCCAATCATGGTCATATCGCTGTCGGGCCATGACTCCAAATCCCGAGTCAATGCACAGGCGTGAATAACTTTCCAGTAGTACTCCTCGTTAAACTCGCGACCAAATAGAATGTTTGCACGCATAGTGTCGTTCATGATCCATGGCGACTGCTCCATATAGCCAATTCTTCCAACCACAGCACCAATACCCTTAGTCATCTCCAGCTCTCTGCACATGGCCAACAATAGAGATGTCTTTCCAGAGCCTGTCTTGCCAACCAGAGCAACTAGTTCGCCTGCAGTTACATTTATGGTAACCTCTTTCAGAATACTGGGATTCTTTTTCCATCTAAAGCCACAGTTGTCCATGGTAATTGATGGCACAATATCGGACTCACCAAGTCCTACATGTGAGATGGTATTAAATGTCTCGCCTCGGAATAAATGTTCAAGGCTAGTGGCGTCTTTAATTAGCTTTGTAACCTTGCCCATTTGCCAGGCAATCCTTACAACATTCCAACGCATGGTGCTAATATGTTCAGTCATTTCTAGCAATTGTGAGTTGGTCATGGCATATTCTGTAGAAGACATTGTCTTTAGATACATTACAACAGTAATATACATTGACAAGTCAGTCGTCAACCTGGTGGCAAATCTTATCGCCCTAAATACGAATAGCACAGCAGGCGCATACCACGGAAGGTTTTTAAACGACTCAAGGGGTCTCCTTATCTTTGGATCCGTGTACATGCGCTCCCATCCAAACATTTTTACAGTCTTGATACTGAAATAAATAGATTCAATAGTGTCACCCTGGTAAAACCCACAGCTTGGATCCCAATCATATGCACTACCCATCAAACGCTTGAATGCCCAGTCAAACATATTAACACTCGAAGATACAAGCAGTGGTATAAACGCATACCAGCCTACTTGGTGGTAGATAGGTAGCACGGTTGCTAGTGTACCAAAAACGTAAGGAATAATGTCTTGTAGATCTTGGACATTATTGACCATTATTTGTACTGTTCTAAAATCCCACCTCAAGGGGATTCTCTTCAATCCAGGTTGCATTAGAGGCTTGCGTACTAGCTCCAGCCCCAAAACGTTCTTAACTCTAGCCTTTTCCTTGTCTATATATTCCTTTAAATGCTTTTTCTGCATATCCAAAAGCTCAATCAGAATTATTCCTACTGCTGCCATGTATGCCTTGTAATAGACAGCGCTATCAGAGGAGTCAAGGCAATGGTAAATATAACCGTTCAGCATTGTCTTCATAATTGGCAATAGTTTGAACAGCATACCTGCCACATGGATGGGAATCATAGGCTTCCATACCATGCGAATAATTGCCCTGATAAGAAACAATGACTCGTTAGTATTGATAGTTAGCTCAGCATAGGCATTACGCAGCTGGAATCTCTCGGGCACAGGCCACAAGTCATCTAGAGTTAGCTCACGTAGCTTTTGCAAGGCGTTATAATAACGTACTTGAGCAAAGGAAACGTCTTGCATGATTGTTTTCAGCTGGGTCTGATTTGAGAGGTTAAGGTTAGCCAGAACAAGGCATAGGTAAAGCAATACGCCTAGAGAGCCTTGGAGTAGGCCGACATTGCTGCAAAGCAGACGGTAGATGCCAAAGGCGTTGGCAAGTTGAAAGAGGGCGTATCCTGAAGGGTGAGCACCCAGCAAGGGCAGAGCAAACGAGGCAACTTGGTTGAGTGTCCTTTTATGCCCAGAAAAGTGGCTAGTGGCGAGAATAACTAAAAGAGCACTGGCAATGTGCGAGAAGGGACTGGCAAGTTGCGATGAAAGTACACGCTTGTCCCGTGCGACTAAATACATTGCTGTAAGTGCTACAGCGGCATCAGCAGCCGGGTAGGCCATGCCACTGAGTAGAGAAAACATGCGTACCAAAGAGCCTCCAAGAGAAATATCTATATCAAGAAAGAAAGAAGCAAAAAAGTAGTCTGAAAAAAAGAATAAGTGGACACAAGAGGAATACTGGACCAGAACAAGAGCCGGGGAAACATCAAGGGGTTTTAAGTGTGGACGCTGCTCCAATCCTTGAGAAAAAAGCATGTTGACTGTGGCCGCAGCCCAGCCAGGTTTTCTTTGAATTCCTTTGAACATCATTTTTTTTTACTTGTTTTAAAAGAGTACTGTGCCGTTTGCTATCAAAGGGGGGAATTTTTCCCCCCTCTTTTAGTGCTTCACTCCAAAGAACTGAAAAGGAAACCGCAGCAAGAACCGCAGCAAGAACCGACAACACATGTATGGTCGTCTAAAGAACAAACAAAGGTTGGCTAATCACCACATGGGTGATAGTAAATCGGCGATCTACGACAAGGACAAAAAGTTTCAAGAGTTTGAGGACATCCCTCCACAGCAGTTCTACAAAGACCACGTCAAGCAGGACTGATCCAACACAGTATCGCTGATCCATGACCCACGTAACGACTATATGAAAAGGTACATGGTCAATTTACTGGACAAAGTGGTGAGAGCAGATATGGTGCACTATATCAATTTGCCAGTAGATGACATTAAACGCTATGCAGTTTCGGCCATCAATGCTGGGTTGCCTGTGTGGTTTGCATGTGACGTCAGCAAGTACCAACTACGCACCAAAGGCGTGCTAGGCACTGAACTCATTGACAATAAGACGGCGTTCAACTTTAGCGCGAGCACTACAGAGGCTGAGCGGCTTAAGTATGGCGGCCAGGAAGATAGAGAATTCATGGGAGCAGTGGCTATGGAAACATCAGGTGCTTGGCGATGATTGACATATAGTTCAATGAATCTGTTTACCAAATCGTTCTAAAGAAGAACGACCTTCCTTGGGAAGTACTGGCTGTGCTTATCTAGGATACATTAGTAGCTCAGCCGTATTGGTACGCTAGCAAAGTGAGTAGAATCAATATTAATTTTATATTTACATTTTCCTACATTAACCGTGACCTTTACAGCCACAAAGCCTCTAAATTTGTTTCAATGTCCTGGGTGCCAAATATATTCCATTTTCTCACTAGAACTCTTGTATTTTTATTTGCCTGGGTGTAGGATACTCATCAGCCTTAAGCAGTAAAGGCGTTATAAATCAATAGTTTGTTGTCCTCGCGTTTATCCTTGTCTTACAGCAAATAATTAACCTCAACTACAAGCTCGTCGGTTTTGCAGTAGATCATATATTCAATGTTGCGTAATCACTTTGCAGCGGGCACAGGAAAAACCAGGCAAAAATGAGCAATTTCAAAATTGGAGCATATCAGTGCCAGCAGCACTAAGCACTCAACGTTACTCGTATAGCGCTCGATATGCCAACACCTGAATCGCTCACGCATCGGGGCATAAGTAAACGCCATATACGTGGGCAGCTTGGTCCTTCTAACATCATCAGGCATTGCTCCAAAAATTGGGAGTGGCGCGTAAAGATCCGATAAAAGTGCTAATGACTTGATCAATGAAATTGCTTGCCAAATATTGTCTTGTGCATGGCATCGACATAACTTGAATAGAGGAGCGTCTGCCAGGTGATGAGAGAACCGATATTATTTCGCCACCAGGTGGTACTCCATCGATTTCTCACACGGCCGCTCCCAAACCAATGCTTAGAGCAAACCCAATCGCTCCTGCGTATGTGGCTAAACAGTTTGGGAGAAGCGTATACATGTGCCTAAATTTGACACACTGAAGCTTTGAATGGCTGGTAGGTGTGAAGACGTCTTGTTGACGAAGCACAAGCACCAAAAAAAGTCTTCTGATTGTAGTGTGAGACTCTCTAGGGCAGCAGAGTTGCCCCTAAAAAGTGTGTCATCGCCAAATGGGCATGTGGGTCTAACAATTAGCTACCGAAGAAATGGAAATAGCACAGCGCCAGAAAAAACTGGTCGCCTTGATATGCCATGTAATTTATACTCCTGGAGCTTCAGGGCGTGCAAACATGGATACGTTACATAGCCGCCATTGGGGTTTTGAATTAGACCAGCTAGATCTTTGAAATAAGGCGACACAAGAAACAAGAGCTACAGTGTTTACGCATTCTGCCGTGCCAGGGGCACAAATTGGTTGCTGCCGCATTCATTACAGAGGCTGATGTACACCAGGTCTCGGATATCATCCAGTAGTGATACCGCAGGTGAAACACTTTTACTTTGGCAACTGTACCCAATGCGAGTTCGAAGCTGATAGAGCTGCAAGACCAAGGCGTTAAATTGGTCTTCACTAGAACTCTCCGGATTGAAGGAGTTGTCCAACTTTGCCCTAATTTTGTTGACCACAGGAACCATCTGCTTTATCCACAGCACAAATGCGCTGACGTTCGCCCGATACACGTCGTATTTGTTAACCGATTATTTGGATTTGTCTGAATAATCCGATTCGTTTGAATAATCCAGCTCGTTTGCGTCCTCGCCTATGTACGATTCAAGTAAGAATATAAATGTGCAAACTGGCGGAAACGCACAGTTATTGTCATAAGCCGTAGAGAGTTTCCTCAATACGGCGCCAGTGTAAATGCCCCACTCCTCCGCATAGATCCACAGCTCTTTAGCCATATTATGACAAGAGCGACCAAGGTCAAGGCGGCCTAATCCACCTTCCAGCTTTTCAGGTACTACCTTTGATATCCTGCCAAGTGTTATTCTAAAGCAGCGACAATAAAGTGGATCTGTGACAGCACGAAAGTTGCTACAGACCCACAGCAACGGCTTTAACAACATCTTGCACTCCACAAGCGAAGCTGAACTTTCTCCAAAGTAAGTGAAATGGCCAAGCGAGGCACCATATATTAGTAACTGCGGGAAAATGCTGATAAAAAAGCTAGAAAGGGACAAAATGTGTCAAAACAGCCTAATAGTAAAAGTATGCGAATAAAATAGGCTGTTGTGTACTCGAGTATTTGGGACGTGAGCTACTTAATAAGCGAGCGTCTGTCAAGGCATTAGGTGTATATCTTGTCAATAACCAGTGCAATCTTAATCGCACTAGCCATATTGCTCTTGTTTAGAGCCATGGGCGCAGTATCAATGACAATGGCTTCTCCCTACGTCATCGCCTGGATTTTCTTTATGCTTGGTGGCAGATCAGATTACCTGTTTGATAGATCTGCTGTGATAGTTCAGGTGCCGCTAGAGAAAGTTTTATCTCTTTTCTTTTTCGTGTCCACTACTATTATTTTTCATTATATTTTGTACAATCCATTAACTGTTCTGTGTCGATTCAAATGCCGGATAGGGTAGCAACTTATTTTGTAAGTTTAAAGTGGCAGATCCCTATTGAAGTCAGCGGGCGAAATTGTCAGCTCAGGTAAGCACAGCATGTCGTTCTGACAGAGAGCCATCAATACCTCTCCCTATTTCAGCTAACACCTATAACTAGGTCTTTCAACATGTTGCGCCACATAAGGACAAGATCCTTATTTCGCTTTCAGACAGTGGATGCTACACGGTGGGTAAGTATCCAGCTTGAAGGCAAATGCTTAGAAAGACGGCGCGAGAAAACTGGCTGCCCTCAAAGTATGAAGTCGCAATGTTAGCGTCGCCAAGTGATATGGATGTTGGCAGGGCGGGCCGTGGTGCCAGCTGTACCTCTGTTGACTGGTAGTTGCGCTCTTCGTACTCGATGACCAGCTTGTCCAGGAGATCAGTGGCTTCGTTGCGATATCGCTTGCATTGGTCCACAATGAGCTTGGTCAAGCCAGTTTTAACCCAGAACTGTTGTGCGCTAGACTTGATGACACCTGTGACAGTGGTCTGGTCGATTTGTGAGTATAGGCGTAAATTGTTGCATAGCTTTTGCAGAAACAAGCAGACCGACCAAGGGTTATACTTGCCGCTGAAGCAGCCGATGTAATATCCGTTGTAGAGGTCGCAGATCTTGTTTATGCCATCATCATGGTACTCGGTAAGCCCAGGGAACTGCGCAGTACAGTTCTCCAGCATCTTCCTGACCTCCTTGGCATTGAACCAAAGCGCATCTGTTAGAGCGTCATTGCCATATCGTAAGTGTCGCATTGTTGAGGCCTCGATTGAGCTGCAAATTTTGGCTGTTTACCCTGGGATAAGGCGTATGTCCTTGACGTTGTTATCAACATTTTAAATACAGAATCCAGTTAATGATGGCTATTAAACTTTATTCATCTTGTCAACGTTTAGTATAGTACAGCATTTTGAACATAGATATTATGTTATATCTGCTAAGCCCATTACATGGCCTTTCACGTAGACTCATAAGCGGGAAATCATATTCTTTGAGGAGTAGATTGCATTTCTCGATCTGCTGCCAAAACAGATATTAGTAGTTTGTAGAATAGATCTAACAGTAGTCCCTTGTGCTGTGTTTTAAGCAAGAAAGTGAGTGTAGAATTTTAACAATGTCATCAGTATGCCCAGCTCAGCTTCAAACTGACTAACCAAATAGAACAATTTTCAGTTTGCTAGCATATGACATGTGTGGAATAACAGGCCATTCAAAGTGTAGTTTGTATATAATATCTCAATAAACTCCCAAAATATTTATTTTTATTAATAAAAAGTACTGGTAAGGTCAAAAATCACTGCGACTGCTTAGGAGTATCTTTCCATTCGACCATTTCCGCCTTGGTCTTGTTGATTATACCGAACAAATCCTTCGAGATATCCTCCCACCCTTTCCGCACATAGTGCAAATGGGTTCATGGTACTGGTGCTGTCATCGCTGGCACGTGTGCGATGTTGTCTATACCTCAAAAATGCAGCCATGATGGGTCTACCTTTTTCTCTTCACATCCGTTGTCTCATAGCACTCGTAGGTGACGTCACTACAAGCTTCAGTTGTCTCTGATCATCATAGTATCCTTTTTAGTATTTATATGTTTTTCCCGCTTAGCACTAGACTGGGAAGAAGTAAGTTTTTCTTCTTGTTTCTTGTTGAATATATTTTTATTATTAAAACAGAACCTCACTTGTCACATTTGTGATATCCTTTACCGAGCTTGTTCTCGAAAAGGGTCTTGTACAGTCTAAGTGCAAAAACTCCAAGATGCTTGAAATTCATGTCCCTTTTTTTGTCAATCCTGACGACAATACCAGTCTCAAAGCTATCCTCTTTGAGAAGATTCGAGCGCTTTGTATTGACAGTAGTGTCTAGCATACCATTACGCCACCATGCAATGGGCAGGTCCTTGAGGCACACCTGTACCACTGAACTATCTATTCCAGTGCCACAGCCAATCGTCGTGTACCAGCATAGAAGGTACAAAACCGACTCCCAGTCGTCGAGACTCGTGCGCGGGACTGTAGAGCAGGTGAGGTTGTTCAAGCTTATAAACGGGAAGGTGCCGTCATCTCGCCACGCACTTCTGTCTTTTCTTTGGATACGTCTATTGCGCAGTCAAAGTCAATTAGTAACCCGCACACAGAGCCATCTTTCATCCTTACAACCAGGATGTTGTTGTCCGATATATCCCGGTGCAAAATCTTGCACTTGTCCACAGTCGCGTAGTGGCACTGCATAGCGTCGCAAATGACGGCAACAAACTCCTTGGCCGTCTTTACGGTGCGTAGAGGCTCGCCAATTGACTCCATTACGATACGCCTGTGGGCACGAAAGAGTAAGTCGCTGGAAACTTGCTAAAAGCTCGCTGTTGACACCCGCATACATTGTTGATGTTGTATCGTCGATGGTCTCGCCACCCCTTTTGAATCTCACGCGGCCGCCAACCACGATCTTGGCGTAAAGAATGCTATCGGGGTTATTGCGTTCGAACGTGGCCCGGATCTTCTTGGGCGTCTTGGCCTCGTCGCGGTCATCCTCGCTTGCAATAGGTTTGGCAAAGGCAAACGCATCCTTGATAACAACCGTTGCTTCGAGCGATTTGTCTACCTTGAGATTCTTGGCAGGTCTGTTTGCAGTGGCCAGAAAGCAGAGAGCGTGACGACCAAACAGACGATCAGCGACACAGATGACTTTTGTAAAGTAATATCGAGACGAGTCAGCGCGACTGGCGCCGTTATCATCTTTGTCATCTAGGCAGTCAATTTGCCAGCAGTTCAGCGCAGGCAAGTATGCGAATAGAAATGAATAAGAGAGAGAAAATGTCTATTTGTTAATGTGTAGCGAGTGAGTGAGAAAAAGAGAGACAAAAAAGGGGTGGTGAATACTCGCAAATATTAAGCAATAGCGAGCTAAGGAACCTCTATCCTCATCTTACTGAGAAGCCATCATTGTCAATAATACGGATGTTGCATACATCTTTCATCTCTAGGTAGATATTTTGATATTGGCAGAAAAGTGTGTAATATATGAATGTATCAATGCTAATTGCTTCAACAGACCCATCTAAAGGCCAGCTTAGACTTTTATATTAAAACTCCACAAACATAACGAATTTATTTATGGTTGTACTTCAACATAAACCATGCTGCGGTCTGATAGCAATCACAAAACATTATATATCTGCGATATATATCGGCTCATGACAAGTATCTCGTTTTGAGCGGAACGGCAGGATAAAGCCGTCGGCATTATTATACTAACATTTTCTCAGGTTACAGGGGATTAAAGAGAGTGATAGAAAAAGCATACATTAATAAACAATCTATCATCCAGCGCCACGAAGCTAAAAGTATTTATAACGTGAAGCATAGGGCTTAAACGTCTCCAAGGCGATAATATCCTCAAATGTATCCACGAGTTGATTAGTCCTGGCAAAGTCTGAGATTACGCACCAGAAATTGGGACACGCTAATGCCACCAACAACACACACTTCAAGCTGTCCCTCCCCACTCTCGTGGTGCAGGTGTGAGAAAGACGCCAGCAGTTAAATCTTATACCCATTGAAGCGAAAGTCAAGACCATAAAAGCAAGGAGATCATCCAGAGCTACACCGCTGGGCAATGCCCTAGCAACTGGAGGCTTCGTACTCAGATCCGATAGAAACGGGAGCAGCATTATCAGGTTTATAACCTCCCAGAGATCCAAAGTTGTGAGACATAGCGACAAAACTTGGATGGACGCATAGCTACGAAGTGATGTTGTTGCTCTGATCAGGTCGGCGCCAGTTGCAGGTATATTCGTTACTCGCACAGACGCTCGGGTGCCAATGCTAAGGACAAACTGCAAGGCTTCTGCGTTTGAGGTTAACTCGCCAGGTTCAGAACTATCGTCATACTCAACAATGACGCGTCGTAGGCTTGGATGGCTCCGCGGCGTAAATACGCTATGCTCGCGAAGCATGACAACAATATCCCTGTTAAGTTTAATGCTTAAATACTCGAGGGTCGCCGCATTACCCCTGAAAAATGTGTCGTCACCGACGGGGTACATAAACGGGATCTTTAGGCGCCGGAGAATGGGAAACGGCATAGCATCCTCAAAGACTGGTAGCGGAAGATTGGAGACGTATGAAACCCCGCCTAAGAAAAGTGTAACCAAACGAGGATAGCTGATGTAGATGCCGTCCGCATCTTGAATAATACTAGAAACATCAGTGGTATTTGCAATCACTATATCCAAAGACTCCAATGTCCGCGCATTCAATCGCGCCAACCGAATAAACGTAGGAATATTGTGCCTAGTAGTATGCCTTATATGCACCAGATTAAAAACATCATCTAACTGCGGCTCCCAGTGGTACTCATGCCCATTGACAAAGCAAAGTTCAGCCTTTTCAGCTCGCTGAAAAAGCTGCGTAGCCAAATAATCGAAATGACGGGCTGTGGTATGGTGTATTCCCCTATAGGCCACAGGGCTCAACCGAAAATCGCTGGCTTTGGGCGCCATTTGCTTGACTCGCTCCACAAAAGCGACGATGTTCGCCACAACGACAGACTGTTCGGTCTCAATGTTATCGTCCAAGACAATAAAGAATGTGATCCGGCGAACAAACGGGTAGGCACATACACCGTAGGGCTCACGCGACAGAATCTGTAGAGCAGCGTCAGAGTATACATCTTTCTCGTCCAGTTCGATATCCAGGTTTCTCGCTAAATGGTGCGTAGGATGGCCTAAATACTTGTTTGCACTGCTTGTACGCACCATTGGACGTCTTGCCCGACGACGGAGAATCAGCTTATAGTAGCGGAAGTACAACGGGAGAGCGATGGCGCGAAAGTTGTGGCAAACGTGTAGTAATGACTTTAGTCGCTCTTCGTCTCCGCTGTCTACGACGTTGTCCACAATAAGCCGAACGATATGTGGCTCAAGGAACTGGAAAGGCGTTCGGGAATGCATTGTTGCTGTTCCTTAGAAAAAAAGTAATGACAAGTTGGAAGAAAAACAGTTGTTCACTTATGAAGTATCCATGGTCGCGTATCCATTGTATACCCTGCTGCGGTCCAAAGATTTTTCCTGGCTCATCCAATGTCAATGGTAGCTCGTCATGAGCTGAACCGTAACTAGGCGAGCTGTTGTCAGACGTGTCATGCAGCATTTTCTGATTCAGGATCGCTGGATTTTAGAGAATACACTTTTTTTTCCCTGTTACAAGCGATCGCCGATTATCTCTTTTTTCAAAGTATTATTTTATTTTATTCTTGACTTGTTTAAAATTTACGGGCAGTGCGTACCGTTTCAGCGCCTTACTAGCCACGCCATTGAACGCCTTAGTCGACCATGTCGCCGGTAGCCGTAGTATGCGTTTGACGGAGTTTAAACCCAACTCGAACGAGTGCAGGACAGCGTTGAAGGTCACTGCTAACAGTCTGCCACGGATTTCGTGCTATTGCTCTCACGCACTACTACAGCCCTTTGTAAGCTAGAGCTTGCCAGTTCGAATACTGTACAAGTCCGCTCTGGTGCTAGTAAGAGGGCCAATTGACGGGCAGCTAGGTATGATCCCCTATAGCGCAAGCCAAGATCCACGCAAATTGGGTTTTCGTCTACTTGATGACCTCGGCCATCCTATGCATCACTTGGTGAAGAAGCTGATGGTCGAGTTGGGCGAGAGGGAGACATCTGTACGAGCTATCAATTGACACATGGACTGCGAAGGACCAACTACAATTATGTACGGTTTTAAATCATTTGCCTGTATCCAAGTTTTGTCTCTATTTGGTCTTTTACTGTATTACTTTGACTTTGTTTGGATCAGACCACCACGCCTCCGTTACTCAGAACGTTGCCTGCCAAAGTCATTGGTGAAGGTCATTGTTATTACTATTTAATTATCTACTTTTCTCTCAGCAAACGGCTGATTAGAACTAATGTCCACATATACCATGGCATCGAACAACATGCCCTATTTGGCGTAAGCGCTGACAAACTCGATAGGGTCGCCCGTTATTATCTCTCTGTTATCCAACAGCGCCTTCACACAATATATTTTTTCCCGATTATTATAAATATCTAAACTCCCCATATTCAGTTGGCTTCGTATATGTCCTCCTAACAAGCGGCGGACTGGGACACGCGACAAATGTAGTGCAGATAGTTGATTTTTATTTACAAGAGATATCTTTATATTTGGATAATAATAGTAGTGGAGAATAATTTACACTTCTTTGGCAAATTTGACGCCGTTTCGCTCTGTCACCGTACGCTCAATCCGTCCAGCGGAGATCCAACTCCCAGCCGAGCTCTTAAAACCGACTAGCGGGGCTCAAAAGGCAGGTAAGTTAGGAGAAGCAACATGTCCACTCGCTTAGGCAGCGAACTGACTCTAGCCCGAGCACTTTAAACCGACTAGCGGGGCTCTAGGGCGAGTGCTGTAGTAGTGGCGGCGGACAAAGTCGAAGGGCGCAAACGATTCTAAGTCTTACGCCTTTTACGCATGGATACTAATGGTGGGTCCTCTTGCGGCGTTTTACGCATGGGTACCACCGGCGGTTCCTCTTGCGGCGTTTTCCGCTTTGTAGGCCGGGGTGGAGCCTGTCCTTGGGCAACGACCTCCTCCAAAGCTTCAGGTGAGTACCGATGACGGGCGGTAGGTATGTCGATTGTTGGATGTGCAGCCCGTTCTTGGGCAACGACCCCCTCCGAAACTCCAGGTAGGTCCCGAGGAGGAACAGTGGCAGGATCCGGAGCTGGATGTGAGGAAGAGCCAACTGTGGCGTGCGCTGTTTTTCGCCGCTTGACTAGCAGCGAAGCCAAGGCTTCTGGCCTCCGCTTGTTTTGCTTGACGCCAAGCTCGCTCGAGGTCAATGGCGTCATACCAGCAGGCGTGGTACTGGTCGGCGGATGGGGCGGGTGCTGAGGTACTGGCGACTCTGTCGATTCAGGCGGAGGTGGAGCCAAATACCTTGTCATGACATCTCGGCAGCGCCAATGTATGGCCACGGCACATTTGGCACGCACCTCAATCGGGTCGACTAGCTCGTTGCCCTTCTTGCGCCGAGTGGTACCCGGGCACTCGGAGTAGTCGAAAGTCGCCGCGTAGAGATCCTTGATGAGCTTTATCTCATCGACATATTGCGGGTGGGCAAACTCTTCTATCGCGGCGCTGAACGCTCGCGGAGAAGAGAACAAGCTTCTCCGCACATCCGCCGAACCGTCACGCTCAACCCTAGACAGCCTTTCGCTAAGCCTGTCACGGTCGAAGGGGAGCGTGACCAAGTATAGGAGCAGCGCCAGCACTGCCTCCCAGTCGTCGACGGCTGTGCGTGGCACCTTTAAAAACTCTAAATTAGCGATGCTCTGGAACGGATACGTTCCTACGCAATGGGAGCGCCTTCTTACAACCCCTTCTTGCTGAGGGATGGCGAGGTCAAAGTCGATCAGCATGCCTCGGAACCGACCGTCAGCCTGCGGCACGGCCATGATGTTGCCCAGCGATATGTCGCTGTGCACAATCCCCGTACGCTCAAGAATCGCGGCGTAGGCGAGCATCGCATCTGCCACTGCGAGAACTGCATCCTGAGTACGCAGTTCTAAAAGAGGTTTTCCAATCGGGCCTGTCACCATCCGACGATGCAGACGGCAGGTTTGGGTATCGCCAGTAAGTCCCTGAGTCGCAGTCTGCATATGATAGTCGTTTGGCTCAGCTCCTAAAACGAACTGCGTCGAGTCGCGAGTACCGTCGACAAGCACCGTGCCCCCGCACACCAAGAGCTGCACTATATGTCCATCGTGCCATACGTCGTCTAGGGCGGCGCTCATTCCTCGCAACAAGGCGATCTCATCACGGAGGTCAGCATCCGCAACATTCAAGGGGACCTCCTGCCAAGAGTCCTTGAGAACGTAGCTGGGCTTGCGGTCGGTTGGACTACGAGACACAAGGTAGCACTTTGTGAACCGTCCGAAGAACGAGTTGGCGATAAAATGTGGTGTATGCTGCGCATAAAATACCTGTGGCCGCTTATTTTCCGAGTCCGGGCACTCGATTCGCCACCGCGCGATATCGTCAAGCCACTGCATCGACGGGTCACTCCCCAGCTGCCAGGGCTCAGCATATGCAACAAAGGACATCATGGTAGCAAGCAGCCGGCGACCAACGTCGTTTGTGGTTTTATATAGGTCGGATACGTAAACACTGCGGTGGTCAATATGGCAAATACGCACGCAGCCTGGTCCCAGAATCATCCCCCAAGCAAAGCGTACGTCGGCATTACAATCCGCGTGCTTCTCCATTTTCGCCACCATGTGCTCTATAACGCCCGACGTAATAGCGTTCTCTACTTGTGACACAGTGAGCGCACCCACGCCCAACACCGTGCTGCTGCCTTCCCCGAGCGAGAAGTTCATGCGGTCGTGCTCGACCACCTCGGGGAAAAAGATCACTGGCCGACGCTGGAGACTCAAAGCAGAGCATGCCTTGAGTAACCCCGAGTATGCGACGGCGGGACCAGTATACTCGTCCCACTCGTTCGTCAGAAACGCCAGCTCGGCGTCGCTCGGCAGAGGCACTAAAATGTCCTCATGGATGTTGTTCCAGTATGAGCCCGGACAACTCAACTGGGCCTTTATCTTGGCCGCCACCCAATCCTGCCGCTCGTGCATGACGGCGTCGATTGCTTTGGCGCCCTTTTCAGCAGCGGCGGCTACCTTTGACTGAAGGTGTGGGGCGTTGGGCTGCAAACGCCGCCTCAGCTCCCAGTCAATAGTGGCTGGGGGTTCCTGTTGCTTGGGCACAGAGAGCCCGTGCTTGTTTACGTCGACGCGGAAAGCACGGCGTTGGATCTCGCAGACTACAGATTAGATAGTAGTAATTAAAAAACTTTAGTCGACTGTCGGTTCTGCGGTTTTGTGTGTGCGTGATAACCGTGGCGAATCAGTTTAATCTCTTACCTCTTAAAGACGATGGCATTATAAAAAAGACAAAGAGTAAAGGTTGGGGAAACTGAAGAAAAAAAAAGATAGAGAAAGTGTGTGTTTGTTGTGTTTAGTGCGAATAAAAATGAAAATAAAGAGAGGAGAAAGAGAGATGTGGCGCTTGCATTAGTGAGATAAGAGCCCTTTACATAGCAAAGCCCTAGCTGCAGCTGCAACCAATTTTGTATATTGTTCCTTTTTGCATGCCTGTGGATTTAACGCAAGGCCAAGCTCGAATAAAAACAAAGCTCAGCGGTGTATAGACATAGTAAGCTAACTTTGTAAAAAAAAAAAACTATTGACTTGGCGTACTCTCTCTATCTACACAACGGGATAGAGGCGCTGTTCTCTTGTTATAATCAGGGACAGCAATTGTTAGGTAATTGCCACGCTATAAAGTTCATTAGCGACAAACAAGTGGGCCGCCTCCTTCTGCCACTCCCAAGAGACTAGAAGAATGTTTTCTTTTCGTCAGCCCTCTCCTAGTAAACGCGAGACAAAGAGGTGGACTTTTTTTATGCACGCAAAAAAAAAATGGAGGCGCTTGATTTTTCTTTCTTTTTTGAACACTTTCTTCCCTTGTCTCCAACACAGGTCGGCAAAAAAAGACAAGAGCCTGAATTTTCTTTCGCATAGGAAAGTACAGGACATGCTCTCAACCAGTATATATAAAGTAGCACATGTATTTCTTGCCAAAAATGAGTTTCTTATATTCTTCCTCTTATCTTATGTCCAATGTGTTGCTTGTCAATAACTCGTATGTTGTAGAGTCGTAATGGTAGATCCAACAGACGAAAAATACAAGTTACGAGGAGTTCACTGCATGATGATTGGCAAAGGTACCTGAATAGGAAGCCAGGCGTTTGGCTAGAGTGGTATGTCCTAACCATGAACTTACATTGCAACCATGAGTACAACTGTGACAGGGTCGATAAACCCCAGACCGCTAGTCAAAACCAAAACCTGGATTGGGGGCTGATTGAAAAGACATGTATTTTTCATTATTGTGGAGCCATTAAGTCGGACTTTCAATTTTCTCCATTAATTATTTGAATTTGTATTCGCAACTGAATTTCGCTTTTTCACTTTATTGACTTTTGCTAAATAACAAGTATGTACGCCTTGACCTTAATTCAGATTCGTTGTCGCTGTCGGCGTTTGTCGCTTTCTTCACTAGGCGCAGCAACTAGTGCGGTACGAACATAACACGAGACACTCCCGCACAAGGAAAATGATGTTGACCAGTTAGCCCGCTACTAATCAGACCCTGTGGAATCACGGCGCAGTCAAATGCAATGAACTTATTGAATAAACATGCGTGCCCACGCACTCTCAGCCTCTGACTGTGGATGTGCAACTTCTCTCATGACCCGCGGCTTAATCTTACAGTAGACAGTTGTCGATGCCTCCAGTAGAGCGGCTGTGCTGTGAGGCAAAGAATATAGCACATGTTATATTACAGCCACCTTGCTCGACAGCCTGAGTCGGTATGCACTTTTTGTGGTGTTCTAGGTGCGTAGCTATGGCCATGGATCTCGAATAGCAAAGTGTTGCTCGTGGCGTCTGCCATGCACTAATCGGTCTGTTTCGCAATCGCAAGTATAAACTACAGCAGCTCAAGCCTTTGCTTGGGGTCATGTATCAACCATGCCAACATGTGCAAATTATACTTTAAAATAGTGTGTATTTGTTAACAATTATTGTACAAATGTAGGTAGTCTAGGGCCAGGGACCGAGCCAGACAGCCTGGGCGTTGGCAGTTGCGGCGGCAACAGCGACTATGGCAAGGAGAGTAACGTAGGTGTTCATTGTTAGAGGATTGGTTGTTGGATGTTGATAATGTTTTGTTGATAGGATAGGACGTGGCCATGCCCTTCTTTATATAGTCGTTGAAAAGGATAGATGTACTCATCTACTTGTACAATTGTAAACATGTGTTTGTGACGAGCTCTCAATTAGATACGCCTACAAGTACCAGCAATTGAAAGAAACACTTTTACAATTGTATTGGTATGCAAATTATGATATTGTCTCTAAAAGATTTATTGCGTTCCTCTTTTGTGTCAGTTTTACTTTGTAAACAAAGTTTGTTAATTGTACCAAATTGCTGTTATAGACCACATGTAGCCGTGAGTAAACGACTAATTGTGTGAATTATTCCCCCACATCACGTCTTCATTCCGATGCTTATTTTACAATGGGAGTTCAGTTCAGTTGGGTCAACACCATATCATGCTACCTTATTCTATTACCAAAAAGCGAATCACCAATACTGTGTAAGTAGAATGGCCGCTATTGTTAAAGGAAGGCAACACAAGTATCCAGCACTTTATAGCAATTCCTAATCTACTGATGATGATTTAGAAGTTACTAATGCCGACACTTCCAAACATCAGGCAGTACCAAATACGTTGCACCACTGTAACAGCTCTGCATACTGGCACATTCCATGCGACTCATATATTGATGTGACAATTACAAAAAGGTAGTTGAATAGTTACAGAAATACGGTGTCTGGAGGCATGAGCACAACGTCATTATCACTAGGGGCCTCTTCCATCCGGGCAACATTGCGATCCAAGATTTTGTTCATGATCTGTAATCTGCGCATACGCAATTTGTGTCTCCGCAAAAGAGCCATCAGCTCTCTTTCTCTACTTTCCAGGTGCTCTACCCTTTCTGTTAGTTCGTCGATGGTCGCCTGCCTTTTATTCAAATGGTCTGTATTCTCGTCAGCCACAACTTGAAGCGCAGTTACCAATTCCTTGAGCTCCTTGCACCTGGTGGCCAGACAAGAATTCACGTCCTTTTTGTACTTGTTTTGATACTCGGTGTATAAATACGTATTTTTATTATACCCATCGTCTTGCTCGAGACCACCGTTATGACGGTTGGTATCATGGTCTCCATCGTACTCGATGAATAGCGGAATTATTGTACCGACTTGAGGAACGTTGCACATGGGGCAGGTAATAGCGGCCATGCGAGTCTCCCACGACTTTATGCACTCCAAGTGAAAAGTATGTCCGCAGCCAAGTGCGGCAATACGAGAAGGCTCGGCAGGTGTGTTAGCGGCGTGTGAATCGTCCTCCACTGCGGCGGAAAATAGTGTGTCAAAACAAATAACGCAAACCATCGTAAAGATAAACAAAAAACATTAATAAAGTGAAAAGTGAAAACAAGAGCTGATGAGAGTTTTTTTTCCACGTTGCTCTCGGCCTATTTATGTGACCGAGAAAATAATGTGCAGCCGGATGCAGCAGACTGATGACGTGTTCCATAGCGCCACATTTTTTTAAGTGAAACGTTCCAAACTGTAAAATTTCAACATTGACCAATATTGTTTGAAAGTTCTGAGAACACAACTGTTTCTACAGAGTAGTAGAGACCCTGAGTGCGCGACATACGCTATTTTCTTTAAATAGTGTGCCAGACAAAAGTTTGCTTTTTTATCCGTTGTAGTGTTTTTGTAGCAGCACAGAGGATATCACTCAAATTCACTGTTCCCAAATCTCTCTATTCTTAACACAATAAAAAAGTAATAGGTGTAATCATAGAAAACTACTTTCAGACCACGCTTGTAAGAAAGTGAGGCACACAAATCAAAAATAGACCACCTATTGCTAAAGAGCACAACCACAGATTCAAAATTTCTACGCGAATCGAATGCATCCACAGCGAAGAAACTATTCCATTGCTCAGTCCCTATTGTGAGTCTTTCAACACGGGCTACAGCAAGTAGACTGAGCCCCGCGTCAATATGTAGACCTACAAACTACAAGATAGCGAGAAGTATTGAACACGGTCACTAGTGCAGTTATTTCAACCTGTGGTACGTGCGCTTTTAATTGCATCACAAAACGTTTGCCACGACCTAGCATCTAGCCCACTTACCGAGCACCCAACCCTCTTGCGGTGATCCAAGAAATCTTCCAGTTGGGGCTCTTCTTCCAGTGGGGGCTCGTTTTCTTTGTCTGGATAAATGTCCTCAAACAGAACATAGAGTGTCAACGTGCATTTCGGGCATTGAAGCTCTTCCAGTTTTTTATTTAGAGTTTCGATGGTATCTGGGATAGTATGTGATAAGTCAACATCGAGTTTTAATTTTTTTTGGACAGTGCGACCTTCTCTGGTAAACAAAAAAGTTACTTTTGTCATATTCACAGTTATTTGGGGAGGGGGTTTGACAAAATAAATGACGAGTTGAAAATTAGTAAAAGTAGAGAAGAAAAAATGCAACCTATGGACTTCTCAGGAGGCTCTCCCCCTTTTTCAGACAACTGCGGCCAGCGCTCAATGCAGTCAACCAAAATGAATATTTGTATTGCCTTTGACAATAAGATCACCATGCAGTCAACCACTCAAAGGATCAATTTGCCTTTGCCATATAAAAAATATTGACGAATTAGATCACTAGCAAGCAGTTTAACAGTTTGTGTATTGGTCTTATCCGCTAACGCCCTTTTTTGTTATCATTGCGCTCTCAGTCATGGATCGCATTTACATAAGAGTTCACAAGAGTACCCCGATCGCCATTCATATCAAATAATACAGTCATATGGAAAATTGGCTCTTAAAATGCGTACATATTGTAAGCAATATCTATCCAGTATTATTCCAGACCACAGGGCAGTCTCAATATTGATATAGTGGGAGGAACATTTATGTGCTAACAGGGTATTGTAAGCGACATGATCCACAATCTTCTCCACAGCATGGAGTGGAGGTGTTTGAAGCGGCTACAGAGAAGGCATTGGTCGTCGTTTAAGTGACAATGACAACAAAACAAACCAAATAGTTGGATGATAAAAGGTTGTCAATAAAAGTACATGTTTAATGATAATAAAGTCGTTGTATTTGAACCCGGTATGGGCACGACCTATGATCTTCCGTACTGAGACCATTTATCACCTGTCACCCCGTCAGCAAAAACCGAGGATGGCAATAAGATTATTTGCACTCACGTTATCGATGGAGTCAAATTGACCCTCGCCCTGATTAACTACGGTCCTCAGTACCTCGGAAAGCGCGGGTACACAAAGATTCAGACGCCCTATTTTATGTGCCGCGATATGATGACCAAGACTGCCCAGCTTTCGCAATATGACGAGGAGCTGTACAAGATCTCGGGTGACGGCGAAGGCGATGACAAGTACCTGATTGCCACATCAGAGCAACCAATCTCGGCCTTCCACTCGGGCGAGTGGTTCGAAAATGCCCTCGGAGCAGCTCCCGCTAAAGTACGCCGGCTACTCGACTTGCTTCCGCAAGGAGGCTGGCGCGCACGGCAAAGACACATGGGGTATCTTCCGCGTGCACCAGTTTGAAAAGATCGAACAATTTGTGCTTACGGACCCTGAAAAGTCGTGGAAGATTTTTGAGGAGATGATTGGAGCGTTTGAAGACTTTTTCAAGTCGCTAGGTATCTCTTATCGCGTAGTTTCCATTGTGTCGGGTGCTCTGAATGATGCCGCCGCTAAAATGTACGACCTTGAGGCGTGGTTCCCCTTTCAGGGTCAGTACTTGGAGCTTGTGTCGTGCTCTAACTGCACTGACTACCAGTCGCGCAATCTGGAGATTAGGTGCGGTACCAAGAAGATGGGCGACCGCGAAAAGAAGTATGTCCACTGCCTGAACTCTACGCTTTGTGCTACTGAGCGTGCGCTGTGCTGCCTAGTCGAGACCTACCAGACGCCCAAGGGACTCAGAATCCTCGAGGTACTGGTTCCCTTCATGAGTGGCGTGGAGTTTATTCCCTACATCAAGGACTCTGTCCCCGAGCGTGTGTAGTTGTGTTTAGACATATATTCTTGCCACATATTAGATTTGTTATATACTTCTAGTCAATAAAGATCAGCTCTATATATAATGGCGGCTGTGCCCACAAAAAAGCGAGCAGCAAGTGAGTGAGATTGTTTGGAGAAGATAGTGAGAGCGGATTATTTTGTAGAGTCGGTGACAGCTAAAGTGGCTGAGAGGATTGGCTCATAAAAATAGCATGGATTTATTCGGGTGCGGAAGGTGGAATCCAATATAGACAGAAATGCAAAGAGATTGTATGTTATAAGGCAAAAACGTAGCTGAAATAGCTTCAAAACCAGCAGGCCCAGCAAAGAATTGACAGCGATTCAACGCATATCCGCGACTGCTTCTTAGCTTGCGTCAGACTTTGAGGCTACTGGTACAACTTCATACTCCTCGGGCGTCTTGGTTACCAATGTCAGTGCATGTATGCCGCCCTCCATCGCCATTTCTGTCTTTAACAACGAGTATATCAATCGCTGCCGCTGAATGCGACTTTGTCCAGAAAACTTCTCCGATACCACTGTTACTCGAAAGTGCGTTTCAGTGCTATCGACATCCCGCATAGCCGCATGGTGCCGGTGCTTGTACGACTCGTTATCTATTAGTAGCACTGTCGGTTTGAGCGTGTCGGCAATGTTTTCGCGAATTAGTCTCTCCATCGGTCCTGGAGTAGGTTTGGAATGCGTCGACATTTGCTTTATAAACCGTCGTGTAGCGGGATAGAAAAGGGTGCTAAACATGCACAGAGATCAAGAGTAAAAAAATACAATAGAGATAAATTAGAAAATCGAGGTGAGCAGAGGAGAAAAAGGCCAACAGCAAATCCAAAAAGCAACATCGATAATCTCTAACAGGTTAGATTTGATTCTGATCTAATCAACTCTCTTAAAAAGAGAGACTGTTTACGATATTATAATGGACTGCGGTTTTTTTGTATTCTTTTGCTTCACTTTATTTATTCACTTGCACATACCAAATTCGCACTTTACTTATTAGCATATTGTTAACACGCTACATGTCTATATCACACAAGGGGTGTCTCCAGTCGAGCGATGAGTATGAGGATCCACAGGTCGCTGCTCGGCAAAACAAGCTGGCGAGGACGTTGGAAAAGTTGGGCACTCGGCTCGAATTCCCCGATCTCCTGCGCTATCTTAAACTGACGGCAGAGTATGACGAATACGAAAAGTCAACTGAAGGCCTGTTTGCCGATAACGCCGACAGAGTTCCTACTTTGGGCAATGGTGTGGCCAAGGCTACGTTTATCGAGGGTTTCTTTGACGTGGTCAGGTTTATGCGCAACCAGGCAGAGAGGAGCCGACTGGAATGGTGCCCCCAAATGACACACAAAATTTTCAATGGCCAAAGGACCTTCCTTAGTGGAACAGAACTTAAGCCCGACGTGTTGTTCATCCCAAACGCGCGCTTACCAAGGGCTTGCAGTAGTGTCAGTATCGTCCTAGAGGCGAAAAAGTGGACAAATGATGCCAATGCCTATCTCGCGCATATTGGGCAACTGGCGGACTATGCGCTGGAGCTTCGAGCGTGTCAGCCGATGCGCAAGTACATTCCTGTTTTCTTCTTGTACGGGCACCAGCTGGACTTAATTGTTTTTACCCACAGGGGGTACCTCAGGACGTACATTGGGCCTGTTTTGTTTGGGACGGACATTGATAACAGGGTGGCCATGTCAGAGTCTATCGGCGAGTCACTTCGACGGCTGTGGTTCTTTCTCACACTGCCAGTTGGGAAGTTTGAATTCCTCTTCGATTCTGTAAAAGTCCCTACCAAATGGAGGATCGATACGAGCACCACTCCAGCCGCCATTTCTCCTCTGGACAGTAGTCTTGGAGAGGCTATTGCCTTTGGCTCGCTGGATACTGATGTATTTGTGGGTGGCCTAATAAGCCGCTCAGTGCGTATTGCTGGCCGATGTGCGTATCTGTTCGACGCCACGTACAAGGGCAATCCAGCAGTACTAAAGCTCTCGTGGATTCAGACGAATCGGCTGCCTGAGGGCGCCGTGTACAGGGCGCTAGAGGAACACCAAGTGCCAAATATTCCAAAGGTCTACCTGAGAGGCGTCATCATTAAGAACCTCGACGGTTACCGTTTGGAGTTCTTGGTGTTGGAGTACTGTGGCATATCTATCGTTGATCACATTCGTGGACTCCACAGCAATATGAAGACCAGAGCCAAAGCTGCGCTCGAAATGGCACCATACATTCGCCAAGTTGTGTCAACACTGTCAGCAGCGCTCGCAGCAAACGTGCTTCACCGTGACATCTCGGCTGGCAACATCGCCACCAAGGGTGGCAAAATGTATGTTATTGACTGGGGTTGTGCGAAGATCATTAAGCGACCGGACGACGAGGCTTTCGCCAAGCAGCTCGCGACCTACTGGACCTTTGACTGGGACGAGGTCATAGCGGCGGAAGAGTTGATGGATCCGTTTACGGGCACGCCATTGTGCATGAGCACGCGATTGCTACTAGAGGCAGTGAAGCGCAGCATCTATGACGACTTGGAGTCGTTAATGTACGTTGTCCTTGATGCCTTCTCTGACCGCCCGCGGGCTGGCGACACAGGGGAACAGCCAGTCGGGTTTACATTCCTCAGCAACAAAACTGCCGGCTACACACGCATAACATGTACATTATCAGACAAGTGCTTTTTGAGCTGCTTTAGCGTAAGGTCGGATACCATTTCAGTTCCAAAAGAGCTTCTACAGGCTATGCGCCGGTTTCTCTTCTTCGACAACGGCAAACATATTGGCGCCCGCATTTTGGAAAACACCGACTTTCCACGCGTGTTCGATGAGTCGGCTGCTGTGACGTTCATGGGCGAGGTCAATGCCAAAAACATCAAGAGTATGGTCACACCGCTAGCAGCCCAACCTCTGCTGTCACTTGAGATGGCTACTCTTGCTCCGCGTGTACCGAGAATTGAGCAAGCTCCCTCTAGTAGTTCGGCGCAGGGTATGCTTGATGGTGTTATCGCAATGCCGGGCGGCGATCTCAGCATTGAGGATCGCAAGGGAAAAGGAGTCGATACTGCCAAACCCAATACTAACGGCTTCGACATGGAGACTGAGTGCGCTAAAATTGTGCAAGCTGGTATCAAAGACCCACCGCCGTAAGGCGGTACCAAAGCTAGGGACTCGAGAAATGCGAACCCACCTACAAACAATCCTCCTAGGACACGCAGCCAAGCCAAGGCGCTGCTAAGCAAGAAGGAAAACGACGTACCCGCGGGCAATAATAACATTAACCGCAGCAAGCCTTCAACCAGTGACAAAAAGCGGGCTAACGACGACAGTCATCAACGCGCTACACGGAAAGCAGTCAAGCGCACTAAGAAACCGATCTCAAAGTAGTGCCCGCCTTTACGTAGCATTTTCAGTATAACTTTGCATAGCTCCCGCCTGAATGTCTACAGTTACGATAAAAAAAGTATTTAAAAGAGCAGGAATTCATTCAATTTAGACAGGCGATAAGTGAAGCCCGGGTTGTTAGCATGATTATATACTTTTTTTTCAGATACAAACCGAACTAGAAAAAAAAAAAAGCTCAGACCAAAAAGTCCTAATCAAATCACTCCGTACATGAACCAGCGAGAAGAATTACCTCGGCTTACAAGTATAAATGCAGCACTTTTAATCCGCAATACCCTTCAAACCACACAACCAATTTCTTTTTATAAAAAAAATGACGCTAATGACGTCACTTTCGCTTGAAACTCGGTTGGGGGGCTTTCAATATATCCCCTTTTGTGTATTGGGTTGCAAATACTTGGTCATGTGTAGATCGGAGCCATTGATGAACACGTTGAATGCACCAAAAAAAATATCTATGTGGCTGCTCTGGGGTACATACCCAGCCCAGTGGCTTGGATTGGTAACCTTATTAGTATTGTTGGTTGGGGAAACCCAACAAAAGTAGCTGCGTACCGCCACTTCACTTTCTTCCACAGTCTTCCAATGTCATTACGTAAGACCCGGCACTCCAGCATCGGAACTACGTTATAAATACCCCTAGTGTACTCGTCCCTATCACTTTTGCCGTGGAAACACTGCATCTTCTTCAACCAACCCCTTACTGTTAATATTAATGCACATGAGCTGGCAGAGCACGCAACCACCAATGGATCCAAAAAGAAACTACTCGCAGCTCAGCCAGACGCCCAAGCAAAACATCTCTACCCAGTCACCCTCATCGCATCCTCCACATTCAACAGCTATACCGGCAACACAGCCTTCATCTCCATCGGAAGACAGCTTGGAATCTGGCCACTATTTTGATCCGGAAGCAGCCAGTTCGCCTTCTACTCCTGTGGAATCCCACACATTTTCATGGTCTCAGAAAAATGCATTGAGTTCTTCGCAGCAAACAACCACTGCTCCCCAGTTCTATGCGCCTCGCCCAATATACCCACAGAAACATACGCCCCTTTTAAATTCACCCCAGCTAGTCGGATCCCTAACACGCGACTCACCTCCATTGGGCCCAGAATGGAGTCATCCTGGTCCCACACCTTCACCGCAGTCGTATTGGTATCAAACGCGTAATCGACCCTCTCCTTTTATGCGCCCTGGTAATCCACTTCCAGTACAGGACTCTTCTCCGCCACAGTCATTTTGGCCACCTACTCGCTATTCACCTTCGACATCCTAGGTACTTGGCCTCAGCATGCCAACCCTCAAAAGAATAGCTTGGGTATTTAAAAATTATATTTATATCAAGTTTCGCAAATAAATATAGTCTCAACTTGCAAATAATATTCTCACTGAGAGCAGCATAGCATAGCTACAAATATTGCCAATATCGCGCCATTTGCATACGTGCGTCTTCACTTCAAAATGTTTCTCTATTCACTCGGTGCCTTGTGCGTGCTTTTGGTATGCGAATGAGGTCAACAAGTAAAAACTTTGTAATCGAATTATCTGTACACAATCCTTGATCCGCTTGCTAGAATTCACATAATACTCGAAAGCAAGCAGTTGTTACTTAGTGAGCGTAGCGAACTTTTTAGCATATAGAATATAATAAATATGAGCGTATATAAAAGTGAGAACAATAATCTACCTCTGAATGCCGACAGGTTAATGTTTATATAGCCTTTTCATGGCCCGTTTCCATAGCCGGAAATACGCCTTTCCCGCTATCCTTAGTGTCGCCGAGTCGAGCCTCTTTGTAGGCGGGCGATCAGCTATTGGCGGCGGGGCATTTGGGCATTGAGAGTCTGGGACATCCGGCAAGCGTGTGTTGTCATTGTGTGGACCATTGGACTGATCACATGGGTCGGCGCGCTGTTCTATGATGCACGCAACACTGTTTCTCCTTTTGGATATGGCCACCCCCCAGCATGATAGCCGATTTTAGCGATCCCTCATAGTTCAATTTTATATTTACAGTATTTGATATTCACAAATTTAACAGGATTACTAGCGCCAAGGCAGCACAGCTGAAGATGGATCTCGCTCCGATGTCAGCAGCACTGGCTACCTAGGCGACTTATCGCTCAGTAAGTAAATCGTCACTACTACTTTGTCACGTGCTTGATTCGATCAACAGATTTAATCTAGAGGGAAGCGGCCAATAAACGATGGACACAAGAGAATAGTAGCGAGGCACTTTGTCTCCACTCTCTTTTGCATTTTAATAATATTCTTTTTTTAAAGATGGCTTCGTCATTCGGACCTCGCCCCTTGTTTCCCACTGACACCAGTGCACCAGCGTACGTTCTACCGACTCTGTCGACTGTGACTATTCTCGACGGTCTACTCCACTGCAGTAGTCATATGAAGCAAGTATGTCTGGAGTGTAACGTAGATTACTCTACACACAATTTCCTAACCCGTCAATTGACTGCCAACCGTGGAGCACTACCACCACCAAACCCGCAATTGGCTTCAGCTATTCAAAAGTTGAAAACCGAGGGTAATGACCAGTTCCGTGCTCAGTGTCATTTCGAAGCGGCGCAAAAGTACACAGAGGCTATTAATGTTGCTGCCCAGAGACCTTTGTGGGATTCGGCTCAGACTTCGATGGAGGAAATGGCCGTCCTAATGTCTAATAGGGCGGCGTGCCTATTGGAACTGGGACATGCGTCGGAAGCGTACTGGGATACTGAGGTGGTGACCAGACTGAAGAGGGCTTGGAGTAAAGGGCATTTTAGAATGGGTAGAGCTTTAATGGGCTTGGGTCGTTGTGGACAGGCTGCCAATGAGTTTCAAATCGGAAGTCAATTGGACCCAGAGGCTAAGGAGATGAAGTCGGCAGTGGAAACGGTACAAAAGTTGGTTTGAATTCATTTACTTGGAAATATCTAGTCTTTGCAATACAAGTGTTTCTAGATCTTGATAGAAATTTTGTGAATCTTCTGGAAACGTCGTACGCAGGGCGTCATTCGCAAAGCCCAGTATTGAGGCAGATAGCATGGTAGTTTCCATTAATACTACGGCTATTACGGCGTCTTGGACTAGCACTTTGTCTCTAAACATCAGTCTGGCGTGAGCCTGCGACAACCTTATCAGCGATTCGAGGAGCCGAATAGTGGTACGTGAAGCGTTGGCCGAGTCTCTTTGTCTCTGAATCTGATAGTACTTTGTCAGTACCCGCTCGCTGTCGGGCGTCGAAACAGGATGTATACTAGTTTTGACATATGCTATGTAAGCCTGCAGCTCGTCAAACGGCCACACGGGATGGTCCTCGTCATCCATATTCTGCCCATCGATAATAAATGAGGATACTCGGTTATCCCACTTTTCGTTGGGCGAATCGAGCATAACCAAGATGAGATCAAACCGACTGAGCAGCGGCGACGAAAGGGCGGTGTTGATGGCTAGGGATGATTCCAAGTCGTATTTACTTTTGGGGTTCATGGCAGCCAACACCGAACACCGTGCGTTAAGTTTACATACAATACCGGCTTTCGCCACCGATATACTTTGCTGCTCCATGGCTTCCAATACAGTTCCCTTTTCCGCATCCCTTATACTCCCAAACTCGTCGATACAGCAGATCCCGCGGTCAGCAAGCACCAACGCGCCGGCCTCTAACTGCCATTCAGCACCATCCCTAACTGCCGTCACAGTAAGGCCAGCACTAGTCGAGCCAATACCAGTAGTCAGAACCGAACGTGGAATTAGTTTAGCCGCGTACTTGAGGAACTGAGATTTGGCCGTCCCCGGATCTCCCACCAGCAAAAGATGAGCCTCTCCACGCACCCTCAGCCCCGAGGAGTCAGCGCGAGCCACGCCGCCGATCAATATGAGGAGGACTGCCAATTTAATGTAGTATAGGCCGTATACTTGCGGACACATGCTCGCGACTATTATGTCGCGCCCTCGCATTGGTGCCGACGCGTGTGTCTGCCAGAAGGAGCGGAAGCCAAGCTTGAAATCATTGGTGATTGAGACCAAAGACCCGCCGCTCGTGCCGGCGTTGACACTAGTCGCGTAAAGCGCCAGTGCAATATCTGGCCGGTCGCACGCGCTTTCGCCTCGCCATCTGCGTACCAAGGTGCCGGTGACAAGGGCGGAGTCGCCAGACTTTAGAACATCGACTAGATTGGCTTCCAAAATAACCACAATGGACCTCGGTATAGTGCCCAGCGCCAGTCTTCCGACCTGCTCCTGGATTTTGATCTCCTGGTAGTCCGTACAGCAAAGCCTCGCCTCCAACGCGTCCAAGCCCTCGACGGGCGCAAAGGCATTGGAGTTGCAATAGTCCTCGCCCGGCGCCAAACACCTAGCGGGCTTGGGGATGTAGTTGTATTGTTCCAGTTGGGCGCGTACGACAAAGGTTCCTCGGCATTTGAGGCACGCGTATCGCTTCTGCGTCTCCATCATCTTCACCATGCCCGTGCGTATCACCGTACCAGAGATCGTAAGCAAGTGCCCGACGTCCTCCGACCCAGGCATTTTTGTGCGCTGCAACGCCGGGTGGTTGGGCAAGTGCTCCACGCGTACTCGCGCTCCGTCCACTGAGCTTGTTGTCGTCCCTGTCAGTTTGCGCAACGCTGAGACAAGTGCCACGTTGAATAGCGGGAGGCAGAATGTGGCTCGGTCGAGAATCGTTTGCGCTAATTCCACGTTGAATTCTATTACTTTGCCCAGGTCCACTGCCAAACTGCTAGTATTCTCGTCGTCCAGCAAGTCTTTTAGCTCTGCGTTGTAGCAGCTCTCTAGGAACAACTGCATGGCACCCACTGTAGAACTTGTATCGTCATTATCCAAAGTATCCACAGCCGTGATGCTCATAATAAACAAAAGTAAATAAATTAATAAATAAATGAAATTTGGAAAGAAAAGAGAAAAACAAAAAACAAGAGTACCCGCAGCACTCTTGCTAAAATAGCTGATCAGATCAGATCCACGATGACGTATTGGAATCCTCCACTATTATCCACCACCGCTGCTCTGCTCGCTCTCTTGAACCGACTTGTGAACAAGCTTACATGTCAGCAGTATCAGTGCCAGCATCGGTTCCTTTACGTCCTCCATAACCTCCAGCACTCCAAGTTTGCTCATACGGAACCCAGCCCTACTAAACTTTGCCACAACTCTGCCCCCAACATCAGTCAACGTCCATGACGAGTTCCAGCCAGATATACGCCAAAAGAACTCATTGCTACCAAAATCTATAAACTTCCATCCACAGTCAAATATCCCCATACGCTTAGCCACTGACGTAGATTCAAACCCAGTTAGCGTTACTGAGTGACCAGTCCATCCATTGTATTTGCCCAGTAAAAGTGTTTGTTGACTAGTGGCGTTACTAGGTTGAATCTCGATCGTACGACATTTACTGATTATCTCGTATATGGGCTGTGCGTTTTCTTGAGCGGACGACCGGTTCTTAAAGTCATCATTGAATACAAGGACACTTCGCGAAAACGCGCCCTTGTAGAATAGTGATAAAGTAGAAGGCATGATATACAAAAATATTTGATAAAAGTGTGAAGAAAAAATAACGAAAAGAAAGAGGTACTGCTTTTTATTTTAAGCATCATTTCACTTTTTTGCCAAGAACCTACTCCACTATGCACAATGGACGTCACCCCACAGTGGCACGTGAGAGCATGTCTGGTATTAGACAACCTCTGTTTAGCCATGCCAAGCGCTGTAAAAGAAAAAAAAACAAGGGTATGATACCTAATGCTTACATGCGTCACATGTTTACCATTGTAATGCCAAGTGTAAAAATATCCCCCCTTGCCAACGCGTACTTACAGAGACCACATTTTTTTCCAATCAGTTGCCATAGATTGTTTAGATCATGGCTCTCAGTAGGGAATATCAAAGAAGTAATAATCTCCCGCCTTTTTCTTTTCTAAAAAAGGTTTGTCATCATATCTATCTATCAGATTGATATATAATTTGTGCCAAAGGATATGACTTGGTAAGCGAAAAAGATATACACTCGAAATTTCCTATATAAACGTTTGGGCTGCATCATATTAAAAAAACTGTCACCATATTCGTATTATTCGTATTATTCTTCAACTCTCTCTTTCGCCAAAAAAAAAGCTAATTACCATGTCCGATAAATCTTCTCAGCCATCTACCATCTGTCGATACTGTGGACTAACTATCTACAGTTTGAATGAGCTTTTAGCACATTATCCCAAATGTGCCCCTTATTTAGAGGAACGAGCTAGGAACAAGTGACCATACTATTAAACACGCTCAAAATATAGAGCGATATTATTATCCAAGTGTTGGACATAATAAATCTTAGCTTAGAATATTCATTATGTGATTACTAGCTATTACAGAGTGTGCTAGCGACGTTCCCCTTCTTTATAACATATGGCTCTCATAGATGGTATTGATATATATCCAGGATCTGGATCTCTCGGGATAAGTGATGAAGAGGGCAATTGGGATAGTCAATACGCGCAGTCCACGAGGAGCCCTCTATAGTTACTTTGTCTGAATGAACACGCAAGTGTAGTCTGTAGTCGTTGCATGTGAGCGAAAATGCAATAGCATAAAAGTTAGGGCAGACGCTCAAGAGTGGCATGAGAAGACGCTTGTACTCAATTGAGTTGGGCTTTATACAGTCAAACTGCAGACTATGAGCTCGACAACATGAGGCGGGAGAGGGGGAAAAAGCTAAAGAAAGTACAATTGTCATTTAGAAATACCTAGCTGCTGAACACACGATGAACTGCATCCGTAAAATATGAATCAGCAATGACAGATCAATAATTAACAAGCCACACAAGCGTCACAAGCCCAGTAAGTACCCAGAGCCGCCACAAAAAAGTTGCGGATATTTAGATATATTAACACAACCGGCATGTTAAAGGCTTTTCATGATGCGTTGTAAAAAGGCTTGCAGACGTGGAGCATACGGCTTAAACATATCTAACGCTACCGCAGCTTCTATTTCGTCCATAAATCCTTTAGTATCGGCCCAACGCCTATCACTATAGGTGTAATTTGGGTACACCAATGCCAGTAATAACATACATGGAGCAGCCTCTACCAAGGATGGGGCTGGGTAGTTACGATAATGACCGTATCGAAACCTTCTACCAAGCGGAGCGTAAGTCGCTGTTATAAAGGCGGGGAGCTTATCCCTATCGACATGATCGAGTATTAACCCAAAGACTGGGAGTGCGGTGTGCAGAGAAAAAAGAGCGGGTAAGACCTTGACCAAGGCGATGATATCCAAGAGATCCAGGTGAGAGTATGGTAGATCTAGATATTGGATGGAGGCACAGTTCAAATCCAATGCGAGTGCTGGGACAAGTTCGGAACTGGAATGATCCCCGATAATACTTCGTACAGGCGCCTTTGAACCAATGCTAAGCATAAACCGCAACGTATCAGCAGGCGTAGCAAACTGACTTGGAAATTCGTCTACTGGATACTGGGTGCGGATCTGCCGCAACTTTGGGTGGCTGGTCGATGTGAACACATGGTAGTCAATAATAATGGACACCAGCAAGTCGCTCACAAACAACTCCAAGTGCTCAAGGGTACTGGAATTGCCCCTGAAAAGAACGTCATCGCCAAACGGATAGCAGCTGAGCAAGCGAATATGCCGAAGACTGGGAAATGGTACAACACCCTTAAATATCACTCGCTCGGGTACATCATCGTCCGCATCATCAGACAGCTTCAGAGTACGTAGGCATGGGTACGTGACGTAACTTCCATTGGGGCTTTGGATGAGACCGGCTAGATCGGCAGGAAAATCGGACCGGAGAACCAAGTTCTGCAATGTCGGTGCATTCTGCCGTGCCAGCTGAATAGACGAACAAGTATAGCCATCCACTGTAAAACTCATAGAAACTAGGTTGCGGATTAAATCTAGCCGCAGTTGTATAGGCTCGTCTGAATCAAAGTAGTAGTTGTAATCGACACGAGTGGCTAGCTGAAAGAGTTGTGAGACCAAATCGCCAAAGTAGCGAGTGAATCCGAACGGAATGATCTGGAGATGATAAAAAATCGTAATACTGGTAACCATGGGCGCTAATTGTTTAATCCGCTGAACAAACGCCGTGATGCTACGCCCAACATCTAGTGAGTGAGGTCGGCCATTTTCGTCTAAACAATACGATACAAAGATGAACCGAAGTGAACGAGCCATTGGAAAGTCATAGCCACTGTAGGGCGCCATTGTCAGCTTTCTCAATGCCTCGCCCGTGTATATATTCCATTCGTCGATGTTGATATCCAGGTTCGTGGCCAGGCCGTGCGTTTGGTAGCCAATATCGGGGTAGTCTGAGTACCTGAATCGTCGTTTTTGCTCATGGACTGGAGTGCCAGCGAGATCTAAGAAGAAGTCGTTGCAGTAAAGTGGAAGTACAATGGCTCGAATGTTGCTGCAAACCCACAGAAGTGGCTTTACCAGAATCGTGAACCTGCCTGTATCTATGCCTGTGCCATCTCCAACATAGTCAAAAATAAGCCGAATTATAAGGGGAGGAAGGTGCGGAAATAGTGGTAGCGTCGACATTGTCAAAAAGTTAAACTAAGGGATATGAAAAAACAGAGTAGAAATGAAAGTCAAAGAGAGGGATGTGACCGAATGGCGCCATATATGAGTTGCAGATAGCTGACACCAGCAGCAATGCATCCTGTGCATGCTGCAGCACCCTCACATGTATCCGCAATAAGTGCAAATAGATGAGATCAAAAAAGGCAATCTTGTGATTTGGGCTCATTCAATATGAAATTGGGCACCTCGACCACAACAACCTCAAGCGCTCTTTGGTAAAAGGCGCCTGAAAAGTATATTACCAATGTGGAAGTGCTCCTTTGCGAGAAAAATAACACAAAACAGTTGAGATAAGACCTTTATTCCGTTTTCTTGCTGCTTGTCAGTGGGGGAAACAAGTGAGAAAAGTGCACAATCTGTTGCTTTTGCGGACAAATATGTCATTCTCAAAGTCCACAACATTGACAAAAGACGCAGATGTCCTTTGCGGCAAAGAACCTTTGCTCTTTGCTGCTCGCCAAAAAATGGTGGGGGGTTAGTGTGGCATTTCCTTTTGTCTAGCATTCTCAAACATAAAATAATAGTACTCTGCTTATTTCTGCTTTATTAACCAGTTTTCTGCTGCCCGTATTTTTACTTTCTACACTACCAGTCCACCTATATTTCCTCTAACGATTATTTATCGACAAACTGCTGCTAGCTAATAATGGTGCACTATTTTTACTACAGCTTTAACAGTATTGGAGTGCTTACCATTGACGGTATTTCCCCAGTGGCAAGTTATGATACAGTGAACTTTGAGCGGTTTATACTATATAATGCCGTGAGTGTTCCGGGTCTTAAATTCTCAGTCATTGAGAAAACTAGATTGAGACTACTTGCCGATACAATTGGCCTAGTTAAAGATACAGATGTGGCAGGTAATGTCTATATCTTCCGTGGGACAGAAGCAGATCAACAGAAGGTCAGAGCAATGGCCGCTGCAATGGGAGGTGAAGCGTTATTCCAAAGTGTCGTAATAATAGGATACTATTATTTGGCAAAGCATGGTTGGACTGACTATAAATATCTCGCAAGGATACTCGGTTGTGTTGACATGAAACGATTGGTAGCTTTCCAAACAGTAGCCAGACAGCCAGCTAATTGCCACTTTTCTATATAAGGGTTATAGTATATAGCTTTTTCATCTTTGCGTATTCTTGAAAGCAATTCGGTGTTTCTTTAAATGGCTGTTGAGGGCATCTCTTCTCGGCTTTCCATGTGAATTGCTAAGGATGAGTGCTTAGAACAGGCACCACGTTGCCCTTTTGCTATAAGCAGATTTTCTTTGAGGTAGCCTATAATGATGCACAATGCCTGAATTGTATGGTTGAGTATAGTGGAATGCACACAAAAAAATGCCTCTTGCAAAGCAGCCTTTTTGGAGCTTTAAAATAATCCTTTTACAGGCTTTCAATGCTTTACTGCTAGAAACCAGTGCAAAAGGAGGATGTCTACCCCTATTGTTTCTTTTTTTTTATTTATGGAAAGCATGCCTGAACGACAAATCACTGGCATGGGCATACTCATTTCGAAGGGCATTGCAGAATATTTCACTTGCTCAAAGAAAGCGCAATTGGTGGGTGGGGAATTTCTTTCACTTTTTTCGCTGCTTGCTAGATGAGAAAATGGGGATGTAGGTGCCCAGTTTGCTGCCTTTACCAACATTCAGCTGCTTTTTAAAGCCTCATCCATATTGGAAAGAAATTGGACCTCCTTTGAGGTTAAGGGCTGCAATTTCTTTCACTGTACCTCTTTGGCTACTAAAAAAACTGGGGGGAGGAGAGTGCAGCTATTTTTTTTACCTCTTCGGGCTTTCTCTTTATTAATAAATAATTATCTTGCATATTTCTGTTTCTGCTTGCTGTCCTCCCTCTCTTCTCTTTCGGGTTAACCAGTTGGCATATACTTTTCCTTCTACTTCAAGCTACTTATTTACCCAATCGGACCTTTAAAAGATGCTGTTTTATTTTCAAGTGGGTTATGAGTATGAGCCAAAAGAGCTTAAAGTTATAAACCATATTCCAGTATTTGACAATGATGCAAAGAAAGTAGAAACTACTATTATGAACGAGGCTGCTAGCAGTGGCAATATTGCCTATGCTATTGAGATGGATTGCTTGACGCCTATTTGGCGAGAAAATATTGGTTCATATAGAGATAATGTTTTGGGTGATGTTTTCTATATCTTGGCAGATGATGCCAAGATTGATCATCTTAAAAGAAATGCCATATGGGGAGAATATGAAGTGTTTTTTAACTATGTTGACTATTTAAATGGTATCTATTATGATGAGCACAGACGTATTTTAAACGATTATGATAAACCTCTTGCCAAGATCAGCGGTCCACAGGAGATCAGTCCAGCTGACCTTCATGAGCCAGGTGCAACGGACATTCAGCTTTCACCCGATTCTGTGCCAGTAACTACAGGACCATATGTGGGCCTACAAGACTCGACGACACTCCGTGCATCTAGAAAGGCTAGCATAAGACCATGGAAGAAGGCCACGAAAAAGTTTTACAAGTAGCGGCTGGCGGAAAAAAAACTGAATACAGTTTCAACTGTTCATGCTCGTTCATATATGCTATAGCACTATTATTTCTAGCGAGTTTGACGTAGTTCTATTGATAGGAAGCTAGTTTATATTATTTTTTGGCATTGAACGTCTTTTTGTGGACGTAGTTTTTCCTTCTAGCAATATAATTTTCAAGGTAAAGTTAATCACTTTAATGCCTGTCATTTGAAAATACAATGGCGAATGATAATGACTGGTCATAACTAGCTGCCTCTTGAGCTTTTGTGAAGGATGCCTGAACATTACGTCATCAATGTGTACTTGCCTCTTTGCAAAAAAAACATTGCGTCATACACATTGAAACAAAAAGACGGACAACAGTTGGACAATACTTTTTCTTCCACCTTTCCACTGCCTGCCAGCGGGGGGAGGGGAATGAGTGAGAAAAGTGCACAATTTGTCACTTTTGCAGACCAATGTATCATATTCCAAGTCCCAAGTGTATTGAAAATGACGCAGGCGCCCTTTGAGACAAAAGGGCTGTGGTCGTTGATGACGCTCTCCAATGATTGCCACTTTTAGGGGGGGGAAGAGTGCACAGATTTGTTTTTTCCACAGACAATCAGCTGATTTCTCAAGTCGCAAGTATATTGCAATGACGTAGCCATCCTTTGGGGCTAAGAGCTGTGTTTGCTTCTATTGCTCCTCATTGACTGCCCCCAAAAAAATGATGAAGAGCAGCCTTTTTTTACCTCGTCCAGCCAAAAAAAAAAAATTATGCTGCTATAATAATACCAAGGCGCTTGCTGTTCGTATTTTCACTTTCAGAACTAATCCACTACACATATTTCTACTACCCAAGTATACTTTATTGATTGACAAATGGATCGTGATAGAATCACATACTTTTTTTCAAGTATAACGATGAAGGAGCGATTGTAGCTGAAGGTATTTTCTTTAAGCCAAATAAGATAGGAGAAGGAAGTAATTTTGAAAATTATCTACTAGGAAGACAAAAGCAAGGTATTGATATCCTAGTCATTCAGAAGAAAACAAATACGCTACTCGCTTCGACAAATGCAGGTAGTGCTTGGGATACTGAGGAGCAATGTGTATACATATTCCGTGGAAATGATGAACAGCTAACGAGGTTTGGAGAAGAGGCTGAGAATATGAATAAAGAAAAAAGTGAAGAGGGAGCATTTTTCAAACACATTGTAGCTAAAGGAAAACAGTATTTAAAAGATGGTCCGGACTTTAGTTCTGAAAATCTAGCAAATATGCTCGGCCTAACTCCTTCCGATTGTAGGAAATGCTAGCAATTCCGTCAAATTATCCATTTTTTGGACTATTACTATCTATGACCGTTTTTTATTTATTTTACCTTTATATATTATAAACATTTCTTGAATAATCCCCAAAGGCAACAATATATTGAATATAAATAAAATAAATCACCCATGTAAATATTTACATGGGAAGAGTCTTTAAAACGTTGACCAAATGTTTAACACCCACGATACTCGAAGTAATATCAGGGTTAAGAGCCATGATTTCCGCCTGCAAGTTCAACGCCGGAGTAAACTGATGTGCGCCAATAGCCTGCACCAATTGCTCAAACAGCGGAGCCAATCTATCTTTCATCTTGACGTCGTCACAGTTCATCAGATCGAATAGAACATTGAGACGGCGCTCAGCATCCTCCACCATACGCTTCTGGTTAGGGGCACCGAATTGCTTAGCACGGGAAAGGTGAGCAGTGAGTCCAGATACCGTAGGCTTCCATACGTCGGGTATATGAGTACGGTCTCCCGCTGGGTACTTTGGCCCGGCTGCTTTGGCCGCAGCAGAGGCAGTGGCAGCTGCAGTAGCGGCTAGAGAGGCGGCGGCGGCTACGGGGTCGCGAGATGGCGAGGCAGTAACCACTTGGCCGCGCATGGACTGGGGCGCTTGCTGCTGCTGGGCGGGCATCATTTGCTGAGGAGCGAATCCAGGCTGAGGAGCAAATCCAGGCTGGGGAGCAAATCCAGGCTGAGGAACAAATCCAGGCTGCTGCATAGGCTGAGGAACAAAGCCAGGCTGCTGCATAGGCTGAGACGACGGAGGTGGCGGTGGTGGCGGCAGGGGTTTACCAGCATTAGGAACAAAGCCGCCACGAGGAGGACCACCCAGCTGTTGGGGCTGATTGGGAGGTGGAGTATCTCTGCCTTGCGGGAATGGACTAACAATCGCAGCTGGCTTGGCACTAACAACCTGCGACGGGCGTTTAGCAGGCTTTGCCATCATTGGCGGGTCATTCCAAGGCACGTCTTCGCGACGTGGTGGTGGAGTACGACCAGTAGGAATGGACGCTGGGTTGAGGGGCTGGGGTGGTGGTGGTTGGAATACTCCTGGCTGCTGCTGTTGGTATCCAATGTTGCTGGCGAATCCTCCACCAGTGGGGTATGCTGCTAGAGACTGGGGCGCGTAGTGCTGGGCGGCTGGCATAGTGGTTGGTGCTGGTGGGTAGGCCTGAGGATATCCGCCATACGCCTGCTGCATTTGCTGTTGAACCAAAGGCTGTTGCTGGACTGGAGGCTGAACCGAAGGCTGGACTGGGGGCTGGACCGGAGGCTGGACTGGAGTGAGAGGACCAACCTGAACGACAGTCCAAGGCGTATCATTCGTCAAAGCCAAACGATTCCTTAGCACGGCCAACGAGTCCTCATTGCCACGGTACTCGGCAGGCACGCGATCCAAATACTTTGCGGCAATATCAAACAGGCCCTGCGCAGCCAAAAACTCGGCATAATCGCCGTAGCAGTCATAAAGAGCAGCCAACACAAACGGTGGCTCTCCACTGTCAACAAACTGTACAGCATTACGGAATACCGACACCTTTTCAATCAACGAGTGTAGGCCGCTGACGTGACGCCCGCTCTTCTTCTGATGAGCGATCCAGATACCAGCTACTTTGTCGAGGTTGCCTGACGCCAGGTAGCAGAGTACGGCGTTATCCAAATCCCCGCCCTTCTCTAGACGCTGACCCAGGGTCTCGCACAATGAGCTGAACTGATCGCCCTGAGCGTAGGTACAGAGGAGGGCGAGTACTTCGTCCCATTCGGCCAAGTCGGCGTTGACTACGATATCCGATAGGTCGCCAGAGACAATGGCGTGGAGAAGACGCACGTAGGGCGCCTGCTGAGCGCGCTTGGCAAAATACTCCTTTTGCACACGAGCTGCCAACTCGGGACTGCCGTAGGGAGCGAGGATAAGTGCATCGGCAAACAACTCTTGCTCGATACAAAGAGTAACGGCAGCCTCGATATCGCCCAGAAGGATGGCGCGAGTAATCAGGCCGTTGGTATCCTCCGAGCGAATGTCCTTGGCCTTGTCGTAAATACGGAATGCACCGGAAAAGGCAACCTCCAAGTCAGAAACATTAGTAGGCTTACTGAAAAAGTCGTCGGCATCGGCATCCAACGACGTAGACGACGCAAACGGATTGTCGCCGTCGGCCTTGGCCTCTTCTTCTTCCTCCTTCTCTTTCTTTTCAACGGGTTTGGCTTGGATACGAGCTTTGACTTGGTCTTTGTCGAACCCGAGGAACTTTACCAGCTTATCGCGCGCGTCTTCCTCAAACAGAATCTGCAAAACCTGCCACGATTTGTCGTCGTCAGCAGCAGTCACTCGCTCTTTGCACAGCTCAGCAGCCTGGTTACTCTCCAACAGCGACTCTAGCTGCTGCGCCTGCTGCGCCAGTTCCGGCTCAGCCACAAAGTCGGTGATACTCACAAGTGAGCTGGTCTGATTGAAGTGCACGAGCTGCCCTCCGAACCCGAACACGGCGCCACAGGGACGAGCCAGCCACTTGGGAGGCTTCTTCAGCGACAAAGCCGGAGCAAATAGGGACGACGACTGAGGGGCAAACGGATCCTCAGGCTCTTCCACCTCACGACTGAGCGAGTAGAGGTTAATGCGGCCGTCAAACGATGCGCCGCTGAGGAGATTGGGGTTGGCCTGGTTCCACTGGACATCGTAGACCCAGTTGCTGGACGGCGGCAGCTCTCCGACTATATCGCCCGAGTCAGGGTTCCAGCACACTGTGCGGTTGTCCTTACCGCTCGACAACAAAAGACCAGAGTCCTTATGGCACCACGACAGAGACAGGATGCCGCGCTGATGCCCACCAGCAAACGTCTGCGATGGCGCTTGGGCGTTGCGGAGGTCCCACAACATGATTACTGGGTTGTTGTCGTCGGAAGACGCAGTGACGAGCTGTGTGGCGCTCTGAGGGTTCCACTCGACGGCTGCTACTCCCGGACGACCGCCCTGGCCAATGGTGCCGACGCTGCCGAGCGCAATGACCTCGCGGCGTGAGCGCAGGTCCCATACTACGAGGGAGCCGGAGCTGGACGCCGTGGCGAGAATATGCTGGACCTGCTGGTTCCAGCACAAGTCAGTCACCGTATCCAAGCGCTGGGAGCGAGGTCCAGGCGAATAGGATTTAAAGTCATTGACAATATCCCAGATAAACACCTCGCCGTTAGCTGAACCCGATGCCATAAGGTTCGATGCGAAGGGGTTGAACTGTAGGCCGCTGACTGACCCCGTATGCGCTGAGCTCGAATGCAAGACAGAGTCCTCTCCGTCGATGATCTTGCGGGCATCCCAGATCGTTATGTCGCCGTTCTCCAGTCCACCTGCCAATACTCCGAGGCTGTCAGTGGAGGTGGACCACGCTAGACGCTGGAACCGAGCGTTGGCCTCGACTTTGCCTATCGCCTCTAACCCGCCGCCGTCGGTGTTGTCATCCAGTTGGAAGACTTCCAAAAGTGAAGTGTTGGAAAACGACGCGTCCATTGCTCCTGCCACAGTACCAGCCGCAATCAGTGGCTGCACATGTTGAGGTCCCCACGCGGGGATAGCTGTACGTTCAATGTACTGGTAGACCATCTGTTTTTAAATTAAATAATAAAAGTCAAGCCAAGAAAGAAAAATGAAAGAGATTGCGCGTTAGTTTCTTCTTCAGCAACTTGATATGCGTTGCTAGTCTAGCCAATCACTGTCTACCAGCACAAACAAAAAAGAGAGCAAGCATCATCACTACTCTTTCTTTGTGATGTGTGTTCACACGATATTACTGTTTTGTCTTTCTTTACTATTTGGTAATCTTCAATTTTTTTGAAAAAGATGAATTTACAGCCAGGTACGAGAAATCATAATGTTTATAATGCATACCAGCACCAATAAACATATTCACTAATACACTCTTTTCGTACTTTTATTGTGCTAGGCGCTCTGTCGCTGAGCTTTATACCTCAGGCAGATATACCAACATACACGGCAACTTTCAACAGCAATGTACCCGCTGGTAGTACGCGTATCGGTGGTGACGCAGCGAGACGCGTATTAATGCAATCGCGTTTGCCTGTTAGCGAGTTGGGTCGTATTTGGGAGTTGTCTGATACGCGTAGAACTGGTAGTCTTACCTTGGCTGAATTTATGTTGGCCATGTTTCTAGCTCAGTCGAGGATCAAAGGTAAAGCTTTGCCTGATAGTTTGCCGCCCAAGATAGCCGCTGAAGTAGCGCTTGCCATGAGCCAGACCATGTCCCCTGCTATTGGTACTCAGGCCGTGTTGACTCCGACCGTGTTGCCTCAGACTATGCACTCTCAGACCATGTACGCTCAGACCATGTTGCCTCCCCTGATTATGCACACCCAGCCTATGCCTACTCCAGTCGCTACGCAGGTAAACATGCCGGCGCCTACTCACTATGTTGCCGAACCAGAGTCTATCCTGGACTTTGAATCGCAGTTTCCCGACATCACACCCTCTTCGGCCGGTCTGAACACTGTCAAGCAGTCGTTTATCAACCAGTCGGCCCTCGCCCCACGTACTGGTGACCACCACCAGTGGGCAATAACTCCGAGTGAGCGCGCACAGTACGAGAGCATATTCCGTCGCTGGGACTCTGGCCGGGGCGTACTGCGTGGGGACCAGGCGCGCGAAGTATTCGCCCAATCCTCACTAAGTCAATCTGAGTTGGCTAAAGTTTGGATGTTATCCGATATAAACAACCAAGGAGAACTCAACTTGGACGAATTCAGCGTCGCCATGCACCTTATATTCCGTCGTTTGGCCGGTGCCCCATTGCCCGACTCTTTACCTCAGGAATTGGTGCCGAGGAGTAGTAAGGATTTCATGGACTCGTTGACTACGATGAAGGAACAGCTCATGTTTAAACGACCCGATAAAACTCCCTCGACTTCAGTTCCTCCGGTTAGCGACTTTGATTACGATGATGGTATTTATCAGAGCGCTCATCGTCGACGCAACCTCGGTAGTAATACTACATCGGCCGCTGATACTCGCTCGCAGTCGCCAGTTGCCGGTTCATCTACCACTGTAGAGTCTGTCGACCAACTACGTCGCCTCGTACAGCAGCGTAAGGACGAGATCCGACAGGCAAAGACTGAGGCTGAGCGGCGTCAAAAGGAGAACGCTGAATCTCGTGTTACTTCTCGTTGGCGTATTGACGATTTGAAACGCGATATCGAAGACATTCACCGCAACACTCCTCTAGCCTCTTCTGACAGTGGTGGTGATCGCGGTCAGCTCTTGGCTAAGCGTAAGCGCCTGGTATCGAGTATCAACGAACTATTGTTGATTGTACCTAAGTTGGTCCGTGACTATGAGCGGATCTCTGGCGACGTAGCTGATACTTGCAAGGAATTGGCCAAGAAACGTAGTAAACCGGCGGTCTCTGATATGGAGGCCAGAGCGGCTCGACTCGTGGCTCAGAGAATGGCGGCACTTACTGGCGAACCGATCGAAGAAGAAAAGGAAGAAAAGGACGAGTCGGTTGTTAAGGCTGAGCGCAAACTTTTGGAGAGCCGTGAGCGTGCACAGTCTATTACTAGTGGCCTTGATCATGTCGCCCGGTCTATGCGCGATCATCAGTCTAATAGTAAATGGGAAGATGGCAGTGGACTATTGGATGAAGTACGCGACTTTGTCTTGAAGCTTGCCACTATCGAACGTCGTGAGATGAGGACCTCGGCGTTTTCACCGGTTACTCCCCCTACTTCCCAGCAGCAGCAGCAGCAAGAGGTGGAAGAGAAGAGATCGGTTACTCCTCCTGTTGATAGGGCGCCTACTATTGCTGAGAGATTGGCGTTGGCTACCAGTAAACAGGAGCGTGATAGGATTTTGCAAGATATCGCTGAAGAACGATTCCGTGAGCGTCAGCGTGCGCTTGGAATGCCCGATCCCATCGACGAGGCTACCGTTCCTACTAAGCGGCCCGAGATGCAAGAACGCGTGCCGCCAGTTACTAGCAATCCCTTTGCTAGCCATGCGACCGAGCCAGCGCCGCTTCCTCCAGCCTCGGTTCCAGTTTCTTCATATGTTCCAGTTTCTGTTCCTCCGGCCCCTGCTTCTGTCCCTGCTGCTGTGACCTTTACCGACGATAGCTCCGATGATGATGAGGAAGAAGAGTGGGATCGCGATGACAGTTCAGACGACGACGACTTACCGCCACCGCTTGACACTGATTTATTCGGACCACCACCCACCGATATTCGTGTAGAGTCGCCAGTAAGCAGCGTCAGCTTTGACACTGCATTTGCCAACCCTGCTACACCACCCATCAACACGGCTGCCAAAGACGAGAGCAATCCGTTTTTAGGACTGCTCACTTCCGAGTTTGAGAAACTACGGCTCCGCGCTTTATATCCGTACCACCCTGACTCTGACGACGAGCTGACTATTGAGACCGGAGACCTGATCGAAACTCTACCAATCCCCAGTTCTTCATCTTCTAAATCTATGGCACATACGGGTGCTGGCTGGCTGTATGGAGAGATATTGCGGGAGTCAGATACTGACAATGGTGATGGCTGGCAGGCTAGTGGTCGTTCGGGATGGTTCCCTAAGGATTATGCAGAGACTTTGGGTGCGCCTGGATCGCGTGGTTGGATCAAAACTCGGGCTTTGTTTGGCACAGCTAAATACGATTACGAGCCTCAGCATGAAGATGAACTGAAGGTGTCTGTTGGCGAGAGAGTCAGAGTCGTTGACGGCGATACCGCTGAGAGCTGGTGGAAAGTTAGGAAAATCGGCCAAGGTGGCGCTGCTGGAATGCTGCCGGCCATGTACATTGATCTTGACAAGTAGAAGAAGAAAAAAATGTACTGATTGATTTTTGATCTTAATGTCTGAGAATGAACTTGCTTTTCTCCAACTTTCGTGTTTCTTCAAACTCTGCATTTAAAACCTATTTATTTATATTTATTTATTTTTTGAAATTCTTCGCTACCTGTTCGCAATGAAGAGAAAGGCAGTTCAATCCGGTGCTGCTGCTGCTGCTACTCGCAAGCGCTCAACTGCTCAAAAGCCCGCAGCTGAACCTACACCCGATGTTAAGCCAAAGATCAAGACTGAACCCACGCCTGACGTTAAACCAAAGCTCGAGACCGCATCAAAGCCCGATATTAAGCCAAAGCCTGTGGCTGAATCGAAGGCTGCAGTTAAGCCAAAGCCCGCAGCCAAAGCAAAACCCGCAGCCAAAGCAAGGCATGTCGCTAGGCCCAAGTACATTGCTAGGCCCTCTACATCGGCCCCTTCGTCTCACAGCCATGTTTCAGCAAAAGCTGAGAGTCGTACTTTGACGATAGACGATTACGTAGTGTCGTATACGAACTCTCTGGCTAGGAGCGAGCCCATTATTAGAGCACCAGCCAGCAGCGGATTCCAGTCGGCTAGCACGCTGCTGATGACGAAACCAATCGTCAAGAACGAGGTCATTACAATCGATGATACTGACGAAGAAGAAGTCGATTCGAAGGCGGCGGCAGAGGTTGCAGTGGCTGAGAGTATTAGGCTGGACGCGACGCAGGATTATATTTCCAAGCTGGATATCGACATGCCGCTGCTGATCGTCGCTGGGGCTGGGTCGGGAAAGACGACGACGCTGTGTGCGCGCGTAATCGAGATTATCAAGCAGGGCGTGATGCCGGCCAGCATCCTCGTCATTACGTTTACTAACAAGGCGGCCGGCGAGCTGAAGGAGCGGATCAAAAAGTACATGGACATCAGCCAGCAGGACTACCGGGGCCAGACGCCGTTTGCGTCGACGTTCCACTCGTGGTGCTATGGCCTTGTTATGCGCAACCACAAGCAGGTCAACATGCTGCAGTGCCCGATGATTGCCGCGACCGAGTCTGAGCACACGGCCATTCTTAAAATCGCCCTGGAGCGGATCGAGGACTGCCGCATGCTGGTGCAGTGCGAGACTATGCTGGGCATTGCGGCCGACTCTGGGCCGTTGTTTACGCCCGGCGATGAGCAAGAGAGCCCTGTTTTTGTCGACAACTCTGACAGCCGCTGGGCTGTGGTGGCGGCGCTGACCAAGGAGCGGCTGGGCATAAGCGTCGAGCAAATCATCGCGCAGAACGCCTCTCATGGCCTGTCGGCAACGGCAGCAGTAAAGACCAAGAAAAAGTTCCAGGCGCAGGCGCAGGCAGCCGCCGACGAGATGTCGATTACTCGGTCGCTGTACTACCACTTGTTTGGAAGCCTTGGCGCGAAGAGCAAGCTGACGAGCGTGAAGGCTCTCGAGGAGCTCAACTACAAGGGCAACTTTGGCGGGAAGGACGAGGTGTCGAGCATCATGACCTTTCTGTACCGTGCCAAGTCGCGTGGCGACCAGCCTGAGGACTACCCGCTGTTTGAAGGGACGGTGCTCAAGGCCTACAACGCGACGCTGCAGCGCTACAACTTGATCGACTTTGACGACATGCTGAAGATCGCCAACGACCTGCTTGACATCCCCGAGGTGCTCAGGGCTGTGCGCACCGAGTTCCCATACCTGCTCGTCGATGAGTTTCAGGACCTCAACCAGCTGCAGATGAGCCTGGTCTTGAAGATGCAGCAGGGCATTGGCCGGGTGACGGCTGTCGGCGACGAGCGGCAGAGCATCTATGCCTTCCGCGGCGCTACGTGTGAGCACAATTTCCAGACCTTTCTTGATTGGTTTGTTGACGCCAAAGTACACCGCGCCCAGAACGATGGCAATGACGATGCGACTGGTGCTGGTACGATGGCCAGTCTGACCCAGAACTACCGGTCGCATCAGAGTATTGTCGACTTGGGCAACATCGTCGCTCGCGAGACTATTGGCGACAGCACGCTGCTGGGACGTCTGCGCGTGCCGTTGATGGCTCTTCCGTCGGCGCCAGTCGTGCCTGTGTCGGTCTGGCACAGCGACTCGCATCAAGCGGAGGCGACCAACATTACCAACAAGATCAAGGAGCTGATCGACTCGGGCGACTGCAAGGCATCGGACATTGCTGTCATTTCGCGCTGCCTCAACTTCGGCGCCTACCATCCCACGGGTCTAATCGAAGTTGGGCTGATGTCAAAGAAGATTCCCTTTGTGGTGCGTGGCGGCCACTCGGCGCTGAAATCCAAGCGTATGCAGCTGTTCATGGCGCTTATCCGCGTTGTCGCCAACACTGACGACGACATTGCTACGCGGATCTGTCTCGGCGACGTTGTCAAAAACATGGGCCCTGTCAGCATGCAAAAGCTGCTGGCTGTTGGCAGTAGCAGCAGCAGTGAGTCTGGAGCGAATCTCATTAGTCTGTTCGCAAAGATGGAGATTGCCGTGCAGCGCGGCCACTTTTTGCCCAAGCCTGCGACGGAGAGCTTGGCGGCCTTTGTTAAGAGTATTCGTGACTGGCAGGCGCAGTTGGGCGTAGCGACGCTGCAAAAGCTGGTTGGCATTATGTATAAGGAGTTTGTCTCAGAGTCTGACGAGAAAGACGCCAAGACTGCGCCCATCTGGGGCAAGGCCGCGGCGACGAAGGGTACGGACGGGCTGTGGACGATGGTGGAGGCCATTCTTGAGGGGTTCCTTGACTCGCCAGACGCACTTCCGCCGCAGCACGACGACGACAGCTCGTTTGCGCCTGAGAAAATGGCTGACCCGCGCGGGCCGTGTAGCAAGATGTTGCTGCAGGCGTTTTCAGGTCAGCTGTGTCTTTTGTCGACGTCGTCTGAGGGCATGGGCGTCGTCAAAGGCGAAGGTGGCGGTAAGCCCAAGAACAAGAATGACGTTGTGGTTATTACTACCGTGCATCAGGCTAAGGGGCTCGAGTGGAAGCATGTTTTTATTCCGCATTTTATCGAGGGCTTGTTCCCGATGCAGTTCCGCGAGCAGAACGTCGCTGACAAGGTCGTTATTAGAGAAAAGTTGGCTACTGAGGAGCCCCCCAACGTACAGCATTACCGCGAGGAGGGTCGTCTGGCATATGTCGCTATTACGCGTGCCAAGTGTGGGCTGTATATCTCGGTATTGGCTGAGTATCCGATGTTTTGGATGTCAAAGTTCATGGGCGATATCAAGCCGTCTAGGTATTTGCCGGCTATCATGTGTCCCCCTGGCAAGGTCAAGCAGAAGCGCAACTACTATGACGATGATTATTATTAGTAGCTTTAGTATATTTATTTTCTTGAACAACAATATGTCTAGCTTTTTTTCTACATGCCTGGGATAGGTCCGCCGTTATAGTTGCCCCTGCGTGCCACTGCTGATCTTTCATTAAATGCCTCCCCCCAGATTAGTTCTCCACCTGTTACTCGAATTCCCACTTCACGATCACGGTTCATAGTGTTTCCAATAGTTGACTTTGGTTCTGCGTTACTACCATCTGGATTACAGAGTTCTACCTTGCATCCACTCTCTCTAAAGTGACCCAATTCGGTTCTCAATTTTTCAGCTGTAGTTTCTAATGTCAAACCATAATTCACTTGATAGGTAAACATCAGGCCAGTTGGTCGATCGCCGATGCACTGCACAAATCCTGTATATGGAAGAGCTATTTAATGGTAGTAATGAATAAAAATGATAGGTTTTAACTGTGAATAAAGAGATGGATAGTTTTTGCATGCCAGATTCTCCCCAATTTATAGGTGCGTTTAGTCAAGGCGGGACAGTTTTTTTTCTTCCTGTGAAAATCCAACACTTGTTGAATTGTACGTCATTTTTTGGGAGGGGCCATCCACTTCTTTACAATAAGCACTAATCAGATTTTCAATCTAGAGAAGACTTTTTACATAGCTGCAAAGAGGGCTAAAGCTTGCTAAAAGGCTGAAAAGAAGCCTACATGCATCGCCTTTGAATAAAAAAAAAAATGCTTCAAAGAAAGTCGAGCAGCCTTTGAAAAATAAAAAAATAAATTGTTTTCAAGCGCTGCCAGTAGATTCCCTGGGTTTCTTTTGTTTGGACAAAGACATTGACCTCAGCTGTAGAGGAGAGCAAAAGCGTTGAATAAAAGTGGGAGGAAGCGAAAATAGTTTCTAGCCCTATTTTTTCTTCTCTACATATTTAAATTTATTTACTTATACAAATAGTAAAGCCTAAAGGAAATTATGAACACTGATTTCAAGTTAATTAGACAAGTTGACAGTTATAACCCAATAACTCTTAAACTCATGTTTAACATTCATTTGGATATTCCAGAATCCATCAAGATCCTAAAGGCTGAATTGAGTAAACTTGGTTGCCCGGAATGCTCGATAGAGCTATACATGTTGAACAATAACCCTAAAGGTAACAAAGAGAATGAGGGTCCAGAAATAAAAAAGATGTATAGGGCGATGGACTATGCGATTTGGGAGGAAGGAAAAGCTAATGTTTGGTGTCTTATAGCTGGACTGAGTGATGTTGATTGGAATAATCTTCGTGATGCAGTTAGCAAAGCAAATGGCACAGGTGGAAGCAATAGCACTAGTGAGAGAGAGTTTATTCCTATTCGCTAGATTCTACTTTATAAAGCCTATAGTTTTTTTTTATAATAGTAGACTATTCTAACAAGAAACATTTATACTAATCCAATGGGGGGGATTCAGTGAGCGGAGGATGAGGGGAGGATCTGCATGATTGAGCGGAGAAGGTGGTAATCGGATTGAATTTTTTATATGAGTCACAATTTGTTGACCTGAAAATTTTTTTTCCTTTAAAGGAGCGAGATCTGACGACCAGAAACCAGGATCTTTTCTCACTATTGTGTTTTTACAAAAAAAGTTTTTTTTTTCTCTCCTTACATGTACCGTCACAAAAGTGAGAAAAACTCTTCCGACTACCTATCTGACCAAATCTGGACTACCTTGATCTGAATACTTTTCTCTTTATTATTATTTTTTCTTTATCATCATGTTGAGTGCTCGTACTATTGTTTTGGCTAAGAGCGCATCGATCAGTGGTGGCAAGCGTTTGGCTAGTGTGTCGGTTAAGCAGAGTCGTCAGCTGCACGTAAAAGCTACTCGCCGTATTGGAGTTTCTTCTCTCCAGTCTGCTGTCTGTGCTCCAGTGGCTTCTGGGCAGTTTATCGGCCGTCGTAGCTTCAGCGGGGCTCGTGTCCATCTCGAGGATGCCAAGGCGCCAGTGGTGGGCGATGCAGTGGCGTTTGCGTCAGAGCTGGCGCGTACGGGGGCCAAGCTGGACGTGAAGAAGGTGCTCGTGGTTGGATCGGGCGGGCTGAGCATCGGGCAGGCGGGCGAGTTTGACTACTCTGGGTCTCAGGCGATCAAGGCGCTAAAGGAGTCGAACATCGAGACGGTGCTGGTCAACCCCAACATCGCGACGGTGCAGACGTCGCACGAGCTGGCCGACCACGTGTACTTTTCGCCGGTGACGCCGCAGTACCTGGCGCAGATCATCGAGCGCGAGCGGCCCGACGGCATCATGCTGGCGTTTGGCGGGCAGACGGCGCTGAACTGCGGCGTGCAGCTGAACAAGATGGGCGTGCTCGACAAGTTCAACGTGCGCGTGCTGGGCACGTCGGTGCGCACGCTGGAGCTGTCGGAGGACCGCGATCTGTTCGCGTCGGCGCTCAAGGACATTGGCATCCCCGTGGCGCACTCGGTGGCGGTCGACACGGTGGAGGACGCGCTGAAGGCGGCCGAGGAGATCGGGTACCCGGTGATTGTGCGGTCGGCGTACGCGCTGGGCGGGCTGGGGTCGGGGTTCGCGGGGTCGGCGGCGGAGCTGGCGGCGCTGGGCAGCCAGAGCCTGGCGCTGTGCCCGCAGATCCTGGTGGAGAAGTCGATGCGCGGGTGGAAGGAGGTCGAGTACGAGGTGGTGCGCGACGCGCAGGACAACTGCGTGACGGTGTGCAACATGGAGAACTTCGACCCGCTGGGCGTGCACACGGGCGACTCGATCGTCGTGGCGCCGAGCCAGACGCTGAGCGACGAAGAGTACCACATGCTGCGCACGGCGGCGATCAAGATCGTGCGGCACATGGGCGTCGTCGGCGAGTGCAACGTGCAGTACGCGCTCAACCCGCACAGCCTCGAGTACTGCGTCATCGAGATGAATGCGCGCCTGAGCCGCAGCTCGGCGCTGGCGTCCAAGGCGACGGGCTACCCGCTGGCGTTTGTGGCGGCCAAGATCGGGCTCGGGTGGACGCTGCCCGAGCTGCAGAACAGCGTGACGACGACGACCACCGCGTGCTTCGAGCCGAGCCTGGACTACGTCGTCACCAAGATCCCGCGCTGGGACCTGGCCAAGTTCAGCCACGTGGCGCGCGACATCGGCTCGTGCATGAAGTCGGTCGGCGAGGTCATGGCGATTGGCCGCACCTTCGAGGAGTCGCTGCAGAAGGCCATCCGCTCGGTCGACCCGGCGTTTGCGGGCTTTGCGCCGCTGCCGGGCGAGACGCCGCGCGACGACGCCGAGCTGGAGGAGCTGCTGCGCGCGCCGACCGACCGGCGGCTGTTCCACCTGGCGTACGCGATGATCGAGCGCGGCTTCTCGGTCGACCGCCTGCACGCGCTGACGGCCATCGACCGCTGGTTCCTGCACAAGCTCGAGAACATCTGCGAGGTGCACCGCGCGCTGAAGGACCCGCACCAAACGCTGCAGAACCTGGCGCGCGCGCAGCTGGAGACCGCCAAGCGCGCGGGCTTCTCCGACGCGCACATCGCAAGTCTTTTAGCCAATGGCGCCACCGAGGACGGCGTGCGCGGCGCAAGAGACGCGTTTGGCCTGCGCCCGTTCGTCAAGCGCATCGACACGCTGGCGGGCGAGTTCCCCGCGCCGACAAACTACCTGTACACGACGTACAACGCGGCGACCGATGACGTCAGCTTTGGCGAGCGCGGCACGATGGTGCTCGGCTCGGGCGTGTACCGCATCGGGTCGTCGGTGGAGTTCGACTGGTGCGGCGTGTCGGCGATCCGCGCGCTGCGGCAGCTGGGGCGGCGGACGGTCATGGTCAACTACAACCCCGAGACGGTGTCGACCGACTTTGACGAGTGCGACCGCCTGTACTTTGACGAGCTCAGCTACGAGCGCGTGCGCGACATCTACGAGCTGGAGCAGGCGGCGGGCGTCATCGTCAGCGTCGGCGGCCAGCTGCCGCAGAACATCGCGCTGCGCCTGCACAACAACGCCGTGCGCGTGCTGGGCACGTCGCCGCACATGATCGACGCCGCCGAGGACCGCCACCGCTTCAGCCAGATCCTCGACCGCATCGGCGTCGACCAGCCCGCGTGGAAGGAGCTCGTCAGCGTGGAGGACGCCGAGGCCTTTGCCGACGCCGTCGGCTACCCCGTGCTTGTGCGCCCGTCGTACGTGCTCTCGGGCGCGGCCATGAACGTCGCCTACGACCGCCACGCGCTGCGCGAGCACCTGGGCCTGGCCGCCGCCGTCAGCCCCGAGCACCCCGTCGTCGTCACAAAGTTCATCCTGGGCGCCCGCGAGCTGGACATCGACGCCGTCGCCCACAACGGCGAACTCATCGTCCACGCCGTCTGCGAGCACGTCGAGGACGCCGGCGTGCACTCGGGCGACGCCTCGCTGATCCTGCCGCCCGCCAACCTGAGCCAGGCGGTCATGGACCGCGTGCGCGACATTGGCCGCAAGGTCGCCAGCGCCTTTGAGATCTCGGGGCCCTTCAACATGCAGATCATCATGCAGCCACAGTCGGGTGGCGAGCCCTTGCTCAAGGTCATCGAGTGCAATCTCCGCGCGTCCCGCTCATTCCCCTTTGTGTCAAAGGTCACCGACACCAATTTCGTTGATGCTGCTACTCGCGCCATCGTCGGCGAAGATGTGCCCAAGCCTCGGGATCTGATGACGAACACTGGCAAGAACTGGCCCTATACGGCGATCAAAGTGCCGCAGTTCTCGTGGACTCGCTTGGCTGGTGCTGATCCGTTCCTCGGCGTCGAAATGTCCTCTACTGGCGAGGTCGCCTGCTTTGGCAAGACGCCCGAGGAAGCCTACCTTGTCTCGCTTCTGTCTACGAACGGATTCCGTCTGCCTGCTCCCGGCAAGTCTGTTTACATTGGCGTTGACGACCTGACTGACCCGCGTATCGCCCAAAAGATCGCCTCTCACTTTGCCGCTGCTGGCTACCCGATTCTGACTGACTGCGAGTCTACTCGCGATATTATTAATATCAAGGATGCGCGTGTCGTCAAGCTTGATTACGTTAACCGCCATGCTCTGCGTGATGCTGTCTTTGACAACAACATCGATTTTGTTGTCAACTTGGCTAAGCGTCGTCCTGATGGCAAGCTCGATTCCAACTATAATATGCGTCGTATGGCTGTCGATTTCGCTATCCCGCTCGTCAACGACCAGCGTTGTGCCGAGATGCTTGTTGACGCCCTGGACGCTCTGCCCTCTGGTACCTCCACTGCGCTATATGGATCTCAGCCACTAAACATTGAGACACCTGTAGCAGTAAAGACGTGGCGCGAGTATCTCGAGATGCGTAACGTGGACTGAAGATGAAAAAATATATACTTTATTTACTCCCCTAGCGCAAAAGGCTTGAAATTTATTTATTTATTTACTCTCCTATCGCATGTGGCTTGAAATTCGCTCGCAATGGTACATGCTCCAACGGCAATGTAAACAAAAACGCTACACCAGCAAACGGCACAGTAGCAATAAACACCTTTCTCAAGGCGAGTACGTAAATATGTACCAACTGACTACGTATATCATCTGGAATCCCCGACTTGTAAATAAGACTCTGGTCGTTAACCGAGCCCAAGATAGCCACCGCAAACTCTGGATACTGACTGACGAGAACCGCTAGTTTAGGCAAAAGCGAGTTTTGGAATATACTCTGCATAGCAGCCACTCCGATACTGGACCCCAAGATACGCATAAACAAAAACAAAGTAGTCGCCGCCGCCATATCCTTTGTCGGTGCCGCCGTCTGCACCACGATAAGCAGGATCTGAATATTCAGTCCTAGTCCGAATCCCATGATAACCATGAACCCGATTTGTTTACCAGAGCTAATGTTCTCGTCAAATAACACCATTAGTCCCGTGCCTACGACGAATAACGCCGTACCGAATATCACTAGCTCGCGGTACCGACCTGTTTTGACCACTAGAAACCCCGAAGCCACTGAAACGAGCGAGATACTGAGCAAGTACGGTAGCAAGTGCAGCCCGGCTGTAATAGACCCAGCGTTCTTGACGATAGTGTACCAAATGGGGATAAAGAACATGGGGCAAAACATGCCCACGCCCATGAAGAACTGCCCCAACACCGACATACTGACGTTACGAATACGGAACAAGGGGATAGGCACTGTGGGGTCTGCCGAGGTCTTCCACTCGATGAGCAAAAAAACGACCAACATAATAACGCCGAATATCAATAGACATATGACGCGCGCCGACGACCACGGGAAATCTTTACCACCCCAAGTCAACGCCAATAAAAGCATTACCACGGCGCCGATGAGTACGGCTGATCCCAAAAAGTCCACCTTTTTGAGTTTACCCCACAAAGACCCCTGCGGCTGAGGAAGGCGAAGAAAGAACACGACGATAATTAGTACTATACCGGAAATCGGCAAGTTGATTAGAAACGCCCACCTCCACGACGCCTTTTCCGAAAATACACCGCCCAATACAGGTCCGATCACCGAGGCTATTGACCATACGGCGCCCAATACGCCTAAATAAGCTGGCCTTTCTTCTTCGCTGGTCACGTCAGATATAATAATGAAAACTAGTGCCACGAGTCCTGCGCCACCTACGCCCTGTAATGCGCGTCCAAATATAAGCACACCCATGCTCTGTGCCCACCCGCAAGCCGCACTTCCCGCGATAAACACTATAATCGATACTATCAGTGAAGGCACCCGCCCAAATGTATCACTCAGTCGCCCGTATAATGGCTGCAGCGCTGTCGTAGTAAGCATGTATGCTGTCGCTATCCAGGTCGCCTCCGAGAGCGCTGAAAATTCCTGTGATATCTTGGGTATCGCCGTTGTCACTATCGTTAGGTCCAGGCTGGCTAATAGCATTGTCAGTGCGAGAGAAACAAATACTACGATACGTCTGACCTTTGACATTGGAATAGGCATATTCTGTTGGCTATTAATAGACGCCGTTTCTTGTTGCTTCTCTACTATATCTGTCGTAGTTGCTGCGCCGATTGCCTTGCTCTCCTCCAAGTTGATGGTACTGGTATCGCCAGTATCCATGGCTTCTTTAGGTAACGGAACCATGATAAAAAAAGGTATTGTAGAATAAAAGAAAAGAAACTTCTCAAGGATGAAAAAAGTATGACCTTGGAATATGAGGAAGAGGAGCCGTGCTCATATTTTCTTTTTTTAATTTGTGGCTGTTACGCTCGCTCCATTCGGAAACTGGCTTGTAGAAAACAATTAAATTCTCACAGCCACGCTGAGCAAATTTTTTATTTATTTAGAACAAACGTCGTTATAAAATTTGGGGGAGGATGGCTCTCCTTTCAATTGTACTTTAAACCACCCCTCCCCCAAGCAGCAGTAATAGTAGACCTTGTTTGAAAGATCGAAAAAGAAAAATCCCTTACCCTACTTTTTACTAGTTTTCATGTGTTGATCACTTTTTGCTTATGCACACGCTAGAGCTAATTGATGTAATATTAAATAATTAATGTAATTTTTTTTTTTACTGGGCTGATACTGGTTGATGTGGAGGCCGCTTGTGTGCTTGGATATGTATGACGAGCTGACTGAAGCACGCTGCCTTGTAGTGACAAGTAGGGCACTGAAACAGCGACCTGTTTTGGCCAACGACTAGTGTCTGAGAAAATGTACACACCATCCTAAGTTAATGATAAATAAAAAAGAGAGATAAATAATAAAAAGAGAGAGGTTAGATAGACATGTTTTTATCTTTTAGATCATGATATCTTTGTGGATGGGAAAAAGGTTCCTTTTATATAAACAAAAAAAGGAGGAAAGAAAAAAAAAACATGCTGTTATCTTTTTGCTCTTCCGCCCCGCCACCTGCTTCTTATTGCTTCCGATGTGTACATATTCGGAAATTAGACAACCCGCATTCTAGGCACTCGTAAGAGTGCATGTTCCTTTTTCTTCTGCACGTGGATGACGAATCTGGGTGTTGCAGCCTCTCACTCTTTTTTTTCTTCCGGAAAAAAAAATGACAGATATGCAGAAGCATATGATGGATATGACATGCAGCAGCAGCAGCGGTGGAAAACATTCCTATCAGCAAAAATAACAGCAATTGCCTAGTTGCTTCACACTAATTTGATTCTCCGCCACTTTCTCCAAAAAAAAAATGTGAGCACGTGGCTTGAAGATGCTTGATTGGGCGACAATTTTCAAGAGTGAGAAGCACTCTTCTCCCCACTTGCTCAAAATACTCCCTCTTTTTTTTTTTCTCCACTTCTTTTATATTTCTTCTGGCTTTTTTGAATTTCTCACGTGTGTTTTTATCCAATTTGAAATATTATAATTCTTTTTCATTTCAGCTAATGGATGGAGAAGAGGCACTACCACAACTTGCCGACAGTACGCCGCCAACGCCGCTGCAGGCAGAAGAAGACGCCACGAGCTGCAGCAGCGTTCCAATACAGTCAGTAGTGGATGAGGCGATTGTTCCCAACACACCAACAAAAGTGGCTGAGGAAAAAGAAGAAGAGGAGGAGCCCAGCCAGACAGCGTCCGATGTCTTACCAGCTGTCCAAGAGATGGCTCAAGAGCTGACGGATGAATTGGCGCAGGACCAACAACGTACCGGTGACGTTAGTGGCGGGTACTCGACCAGTAGCTCACTTTATGGCGGTTCATTGTCACTAATTGGAACTGGTGGCGCAGATACCAGCATTGGCCGTACTACAAGTATCATTGGACTAGCGCCTACACTTGGTGGAGGCACGCTGAGCCCGCCGCACACTTTGGTCAACAGCGATGGAGCCAGTATGAGGGTGCATACGGGCAGTATTCGCGAGCGCAACTTCAACCGTCGTATCTCGGCTATCCACGAAGATGACTCTGACGTGTACTCGGAGAGTCGTCGATCAGATTCAATGATATTCAGCCAGACTCAGCAGCCATCCGTATCGCCCTCTCGCCGTCACCATCACCAGGCAAACTACCAGGGTCATCATGGCCGGCGAAGACAAAATAATAGTATTCGCTATCAGCGCCGAATGTCAGAGGACGACAATAGCTGTATGCCGCGCTTGCTTAGCGAGAGCGACTGTCTTTCTATTGTATCGGGGATTAGTGAGGGCGGCGCTTCCACTACTCGTGTACGCCTGGCTACTGACCGTGCCTATGATGCGCTGAGGATAGGAGCTCCGCCTGCTGTTATTGCTGCGGCTGGTGGTGGTGGGGGCCATTTGGGCTTTGGCTACATCCACCATTACCAGGGAGGAGGAGGAGGCAGCAACCAGTATCCCCATCGAGCAATGTCCTTTGCCACATCGAGTGATCCTGGTCTGCCCAATACCGGGTCATTTTACGATTATTACCTTGACCCGAACGACTATGTGCCGAATTCGGGCTCGACTAGAGATGGCGATCATGACGAGGACGACGATGATGATGACGATAGAGATTCTGACGATGATGATAGTAGCAGCGAGTGCGGCCCTCGCCACCACCACCATCATAGGCGCCGTCGCCGCCGCCGAGATGACGAGGACATTGTCAGTTTGATACGTAGCGATATCGCCGTGTATGGCAGCGCCGTCGACGATGTGAAATTCCCCTTTTTGCCAGATAATTTCAGC